>JBBPOF010000397.1:0-25831 GCA_038091315.1 Porphyrellus cyaneotinctus | reverse complement strand
TGGAAAGCCAGTAGATGGCCTTTCCGATGACGTCGTGGTGTTCAAAGGCTTCCTTGAACTTGGTTTTGAAGTCTTCCCACGTCCCGAGTGAGGGAGGGGTGGCATCGAGGCATTGGGTGCGGTAGGTGGCGGCCCAAGTCTGGGCGGCTCCTTTGGTCATGAAAGAGAGGGCAAAGCCCACCTGTTTCGTGTCGTTGGTATATATGTCTTTGTTTACGAGGAGATAGATGGAGATGGTATTGAGCCAGGGGATAGCCTTCTCATAGTCTCCATCGAAGGGTTCGGGGGCGCCGAGGCACAGTTCAGTGGGTTTCGAGGTGGACATGGGGGATGGTGCACGTGTGAATGGGTTTGGGGGTTCTTCAATGGATTCGGAGGAGTCACTAGCGTAGGACTCGTCGGTGTCTGGGTCAGAGGGTAAGGACGGCGGCGAGTAGTTAAACCGTCTTCGGTAGCCCGTATGGGAGGGGCTCGTTGGTGTGCTTCGATGTTCAATGGTTGTGGTGTAAGGGGGCACTCACGAAGAGGCACCTCGTCTTACGTTCAAGGGGTTCGGGGTAGGGTCTGTGCGATGACAGAGCGGTTCAGTGGGATAACCTTGGTCTTTTGTTACGACTACCACGGGTAGTGATAGGCGTAGCCTCGTAGGATGTGCAGCAGCACGTCAAGGGGTTCGATGAAGCGTCCGTTCGACAAAGGAACGACGGAGGTTCAAGGGTTCGTCCTGTCAACAAGGACGTTGAGGTTTCAAGGACGCGCTCAATCAACATGAGCGGTCGAGGGTTCAGTGAGACGTCCACTCAATGACGAGCGACGAGGAGTTCAAAGGGAGTTCGTATTCGCGGAAGAGTACCGAAGTACAAGAGTATGCGAGTAGAACGAGGAGACCAAGGTTAAGGTTAAGGGGCGCCAGTGCGGCGACTTATAAACTAAAGATGAAGACTTAGGGCCGGTGTGAGAACAACTAGAGGGCAGGCATAGAATGATGAAGAATGTAGTAGAACGTGGAGGAGGAGGGGCGATGACGAAGCAAGTGGAATGTCGTAGAAGGTCATGGAATGAAGTGAGTCATCGCGAAGAAAAGAAAGATAAGTCCTTATAGGGCTTTAGCTAAGTCGGAGGAAAAAGGAAAGAAAAGAGGCGAATAGGGGTGAATCGTAACATTACCCCCCGATTATGCAAACACTCTGTTGTTTGCTCCATCAAAAGTACAGCTCCGGGTTGCATGGCTCACTGGTCATGTTACTGATGGCGTCGTCGTCATAGAGGTCGTAGTTGTTGTCGCTCCAGGAGGGAGAGGACGGGTAGGTCAGTGATGACTCAGAGGTCACTGACGAGGGTGGAGGGAGTCGCGGAGAGTAGTGCGGGGAAGGGGTGCGCGGGGAGTAGCGTGGAGAGGATAGGGTCCCTGGGAGAGTGGACCAACCAGGTTCTGCAAGGGTTGAGGTTACGTCTGAGATGTCAGAGTCGGCAGTAACTGGGAGCGGGGGTGCAGGGTTGGTAGGTTGGTAGATAGGGTAGACCCGAGAGAGGTGGCACTAGAGGCGACTGAGGATGAAACACTGAGGTTACGACGAGGAGAGCGGGGACGACGGGGGCAGTGGGCTTGGTTGTGACCGGGTTCCCATTTGCCGCAGATGGGGCATTCATAAAGTTGGCAATCCCGTTTCATATGACTGAGGCGGTGACAGAGGAAGCAAGCGTCTTTATATCTGGGATGAGAGGTGGGAAGGGGTTCATCGAGTTGCATTCTCATGAGACGGGCGGCAGCTTGGGCGCGAGCGGCAGCGGTGGAGAGCGGTGTGGGACGTAGTACGACTTGGTGGACGGATCCTTCAGAAGAAGGAGGGGATGGGGAGCGTGGAACGGGAGCAGAATCTACGGGGTGCCAAGGGGTGGGCAGAGCGGGAGTAGGAGGGCGAGGAGGAGCAGAGGGAGGGTTAGAGAGACGACGAGTAGGAAAGAAAGGGGGGTTTAAGTTATTTTGGAGAGCATCGTGGATGTCGATGGCGTAGTCCAACATGCCGAGTTGAGTGAGTGCGACAACGATGAGGTGGGTTACTTCGCGAGCGTTTTCCCTAGCGAGTCGTGCGGTGGTGGCGATGTGGGTGTCTACGGGGAACTCTTCCGGGGTGACGACGTATTTGGTATAATGGCGGAGAGAGGCGGCGCAGTTGAAAGCACGGTAGAGGACATCTAAGGGGGAGTTTATGTCTAGTTGTCGTTCGATGGTAAGGGAGAGGCTGGGGTCAGTGAGGAGGATTTCCATGATATCAATATTGTCGGGAGTAGGGAGAAGGGCGACGTTGGCAGTATCGGGACGAGAGAGGGAGGAGAGGCGGTTGTTGGGAGTGGAAGTCATCGTTTGCGAGGGGAGTTTTCTTTGGGGGTAAGGAACGTCTTGGGGTGGGCATGCTTATAAGCGTTGAGGATGTTCTTGGCATGGTCTAAATTGGGTTCAGGGACCCAGGAATCTTCTTCGGCGGTGTAGCCTTTCCATCGGATCAAGAAGGAGCGGCGATGAGGTGGGCCTCTGTGGCGTAGGATTTTGTCAATTTCAAATTCTTCTTCGCCGTTGATAAGGTCAGGAGGTGGGTTCGGGTGATTCGGACCGTGGACGGAGTTCTCATGATAGGGCGATAGGAGGGAAGCATGGAACACGGGGTGAATCTTCCATGTTTTGGGGAGTCGGAGTTTGTAAGATAAGGGGGATAGGACGTCAGTGATGACAAAGGGTCCTTCTCGTTTGGGGGCGAATTTCGGGGATGACAGGTCACGTTTCAGGTTACGGGCTTCTAGCCAAACCTTATCTCCTTTCGAGAACGGTTTGAAGTGGGAGCAGACACGGGAAGCCATCATTTGGCATGCGAGTTCGTGGGCGGCTAGCGCTTCATCTCTAGCTGCTGAGAGAGCTTTTAGACGAGCCTCGACGGCGGGAACGGGGGATTCAGGAAGGACGGATGGTAGGGCACGGGGTTCATAGCCGAGCATGAGATAGAACGGGGTTTTGCCGGTGATGGAGTGGGGGCGGTGATTGTGTGCGAATTCGGCGTGGGTAATAGAATCTGCCCAAGAAGTTACGTGTGATCCGCAGTAAATCCGCAAGAAGGTTTCGATTTCTTGGTTGACTCGTTCGGTTTCTCCATCGGATTGGGGATGATACGCGGTGGAAAGGGAAAGGTCGTAGTTCAAAAGACGGCCAAGTTCTTTGGCGAAGGAGGAGGTGAACTGTGGACCGCGATCGGAGATAATTTTGTCATAGAGACCGAACTGTTTGAAGACTTTATGAAAGAAGAGGGCAGCGACACCCTTGGCGGAGATAGTTTTCTTGGTAGGGCAAAGAATTACCCCCTTAGTAAGGCCGTGGTCCACCACGACTAAAAGGGAATTGAAGCTGTTGGATTCGGGAAGATCCGTGATGAGATCACAGGAGATCTGCTGGAATGGGCGAGAAGCAGAGGACTTGATGGGAGACAAGGGGGGACATGTGGGGTGCGTGTTGACTTTGTTTGCTTGGCATACGGCGCAACCTTCCACGTATTTCCAAACGAACTGGGGGAGGCCTGGCCACCAGTATTCCATGGAAATGAGTTGGCGGGTTTTCATAAAGCCAGGGTGTCCGGCGGTTTCATGGTCATGGCAACGGCGGAGAATGTCTCTGCGGAGATCGTCGGAGGGGGGAACATAGATGCGATCCATATAGGTGAGGACGCCGTCACGGAGTTGCCAATCGGCGAGGCGGGAGCGGAAGGGAGGAGGGATATCTTCGTTAATTGCCTGGAGGGCGGTGAGGAGGAAGGGGTCATCCTTGCCGTATTTCTGAATGTGATTACGCATGGCGGCGTCGATGACGCGAACGAAGAGGGAAGGGGGAAGGAGAGTGGTGCCTTCATTGTCAAGGTCGGACGTGGGGAAATGATCAGGACGGCGGGAGAGCGCGTCAGGTCCAGCGAGGGAGGATCCGGGAACATGGATCATCTTGAGATCGAAGTCGGACAGGTCAAGAAGCCAGCGGGCCTGCCGACGGTTGAGGTTCTGGGGTTGACGGAAGTACGTGAGGTTTTTGTGGTCGGTAAATGTTTGTACGGGGAATGGGGAGCCATGGAGGTAGTGTCGCCAGGCCTTTAGAGCGCGGATGATGGCGAGGAGTTCACAGTCGTAGATGTCATAATTTCGTTCAGCCTGGGAGAAGGATTGGGAGAGGTATGAGCAGGGGTGCCATTCGCCATTGGTATCTGCTTGCAGGAGGATGCCGCCCGTGGCATATTTGGAGGCGTCGGTGGCGATGGCGAAGGGGGCGGATGGATCAGGGAGACGAAGGACAGGTTGACTGAGGAACGCAGCTTTGAGGGAATCGAAGGCCTTCTGACAGGCGGGGGACCAATCCCATTTCTGGTTGAGTTTCGTGAGATCTATGAGGGGGCGTGCGACGGTGGAGTAGTTCTGGATGAACCGACGATAGAAGTTGGCGAAACCGAGGAATGACTGAACCTGTTTGACGGTGGAAGGGGTGGGCCAAGAGGCGATTCCATCGAGTTTGACGGGATCCATGGAGAGAGAGTCAGGTCTGACGATCATTCCAAGGTAATCTACTTCGGAGGCAGCGAACTTGCACTTTTCAAGTCGAAGGTGGAGGTCTAGTTCCTTCATGCGTTCAAGGACTCTCTTGGTGCGTTCAGTGTGGGTGGCGTCGTCGGGAGAGGCGATGAGGAGGTCGTCCATGTAAATCACGAGCCATCCTTCTGCGATCATATCGCGGAAGGAGTCGTTCATGAACTGTTGGAACGTGGCGGGGGAGTTGGTCATGCCGAAAAACATAACCATGGGTTCGAATAGTCCTTTGTGAGTGAGGAAAGTGCCTTTCCATTGATGACCATCCTTGATGCGGACGTTGTTGTAGCCCCAGCGGACATCGAACTTGGTAAACACCTTGGCACCTTTCAGTTTGTCGATGAGGTCGCCAATGAGGGGGAGTGGGTAGGCGTCGCGGACAGTATGTTCATTGAGGTAGCGGTAGTCCTGGCAAGGACGCAGCTTTCCGTCTTTCTTTTTAACGAAGAAGAAAGGGGCGGCCTGTGGAGATTTCGAAGGGCGTATCTTTCCTGAGGCGAGGTTTTCGTCAAGAAATTTCTCAGTGGCTTCTCGTTCATCAGGGGAAAGGGGGTAAAGCTTTCCGATTTTCGGGGTGAACGATTCTTTCAGGTTGATTTCATGGTCGTATGGTCTGACAGGAGGAAGCTGTCCGGCGGAGGGTTCGTCAAAGATGGAGGAGAATTCTGCATACTCAGGGGGGAGGACGGGTTTGGGCTTGGCTAGTTCAGCAGCCATAGCTAATTCGGTGGCTCGGGTGAGTTTCGTGATGGTGGAGGAGGGGATGATTCGTCCATCGCATTTGACGAATCGGTTGACCGTTTTGGCTCCTGCGGCGATTACGCGATAGAGGGCGTAGTTCTGGGTGGTGCGGTGATTCCATTGTTGTTCAGATTCGACTCCAAGGAACTCGTAGAGCTCCTGGTCAGTTTCGGGGGTGACGTGGACGTGTCGCGGTGGGGGAGCGGGTTTGACGAACCGTTCGTTGTGTCGTTTGTCGTCGGCAGCGAAGAGGGTGTACAGGGTTTTAGATTCGTCAATGGACTCGGAAAGGGAGAGGGTGCGTCTGGTCCAGTCAATGGTGGGGTTTGCTTTATGGAGCCAGGGAAGTCCGAGGATGATGTTTTCTTTTCCGCAGTTCATGACATAGAATTTGATTCGTTGGGCAATTCCTTCGATGTTAAGGAAGAGATCGGTGGTGAAGAGGACACGTCCTCCTTTGTTGTCAGTCTGATCTACGTTTTGGATGAGGATGGGTTCGGAGAGGCGAGTAGTGGGAAGTTTATTCTTCCTGACGAAGGCCCAGTCGATGCAGGAGATCTCTGCACCACTGTCTACAAGAGCGCGGGTATCGACGACTTTCATGGTGTGCGAGGGTACGATGAGTTGAACAGGAATTCGAATTGCTTTGGTTTCAGATCGTACTAGTACAGGAGCACAGGTGAATACAGAAGGGGAAGATTGCGTCGACAGATCTTCCCTTTTCAAAAATCCTGGGAGGCGAAGGAGATTTGGCGGACGGTCATCTCATCATCTTCGTCTTCTTCGACTTCTTCCAGCTTGGGAGTATCGTCCTTGGGTTCTCTGGAGACCTTTTGGACTTTCTTCTTCGGGGTGGGGGTGGTGGTAGTGCCAGTACAGGCGGAGGACATATGTCCTTTCTGACGGCATCGGAAGCAACGGCCTTCATCACGGCAGCATTTGCGTTCTTCAGGGGTAAGCTTTGTTATTTGGACGGCGTCGACGTCCATGGCGTTAGGATCTTTTGGAGCGGGGGTGGCATGGTTTTGCGCGGGGAAAGGGCGGAAGGCTCTGTTCAGGTTCTTTCGGCCGGTGATTTTGTCAGCTCGGTCCGATTGGGTCTGGTACTTTTCTGCTTTGGTGTACCATTCGGTGACTTTGGTAGGAATGGTGTCGGCGGTCATGATATGTCTCATGATCCAGGAGGGGATGGCGGCGGCGTAGTATCCAATGAGGACATCATCGGCAGCGATTTTCGAAATCACTACCTTGTTTCGAAATTGGGTGTTGTATTCGACGAGGGAGGGTTCCCATGTTTCGCAGTTACCCTTCATTTTCTTGATCATGCGGGTGGTAGAGAGCCAATAAATGGCTTTTCCGATGACGTCGTGGTGTTCAAAGGCTTCCTTGAACTTGGTTTTGAAGTCTTCCCACATCCCGAGTGAGGGAGGGGTGGCGTCAAGGCATTGGGTGCGATAGGTGGCAGCCCAAGTTTGGGCAGCTCCTTTGGTCATGAATGAGAGGGCGAAGCCCACTTGTTTCGCGTCGTTGGTGTATACGTCTTTGTTTACGAGGAGGTAGATGGAGACGGTGTTGAGCCAGGGGATAGCCTTCTCATAATCTCCGTCAAAGGGTTCAGGGGCGCCGAGGCGCAGTTCAGTGGGTTTCGAGGTGGACATGGGGGATGGTACACGTGTGAATGGGTTCGGGGGTTCTTCGATGGATTCGGAGGAGTCACTAACGTAGGACTCGTCGGTGTCTAGGTCAGAGGGTAAGGACGGCGGCGAGTAGTTAAACCGTCTTCGATAGCCCGTATGCGAGGGGCTTGTCGGTGTGTTTCGATGTTCAATGGTTGTGGTGTAAGGGGGCACTCACGAAGAGGCACCTCGTCTTACGTTCAAGGGGGTTTGGGGTAGGGTCTGTGCGATGACAGAGCAGTTCAATGGGGCTAACCTTGGTCTTTTGTTACGACTACCACGGGTAGCGATAGGCGTAGCCTCGTAGGGTGTGCGGCAGCACGTCAAGGGGTCGATGATACGTCCGTTCAGTGAGGGAATGACGGGGGTTTCAATGATACGTCCTGTCAACAAGGACGTCGAAGGTTCTAGGACACGCTCAATCAACACGAGCGGTCGAGGGTTCAATGAGACGTCCACTCAATGACGAGCGACGAGGAATCAAAGGAAGTTCGTATTCGTGGGAAAGTACCGAAGTACAAGAGTATGCGAGTAGAACGAGGAGACCAAGGTTAAGGCTAAGGGGCGCCAGTGCGGCGACTTATAAACTAAAGACGAGGACTTAGGGCAGGTGTGAGAACAACTGAAGGGCAGGCATAGAACGATGAAGAATGTAATAGAACGTGGGGAAAGAGGGGGCGATGACAAAGCAAGTGGAATGTCGTAGAAGGTCATGGAAGGAGATGAGTCATCGCAAGGAAAAAGAAAGACAAGTCCGTTGAAAGGGCTTAGCTAAGTTAGAGGGAAAAGGGAAGAAAAGAAACGAATAGGGGTGAATCGTAACACCATCCTTCTACGATCATATCATGGAAGGAGTCATTCATGAAACATTGAAAGGTGGCAGGAGAGTTAGTCATTCTGAAAAACATAACCATTGGTTCGAATAGTCCTTTGTGAGTGAGGAAGGCACCTTTCCATTGGTGCCTGTCTTTGATATGAACATTATTATATCCCTATTGCACATCAAACTTGGTAAAGACTTTGGCATCTTTCAGTTTGTTGATCAGGTCATTGATGAGGGGGAGTGGATAAGCATCACATTCAGTATGTTCATTTGGATGGCAATAGTCTTGGCAAGGGTGGGGCTTGCCATCTTTCTGCCTGAGGGGACTTTGAAGGGCAGATCTTTCCTGCAGCGAGGTTTTCCTCCAGGAATTTCTCAGTTGCTGCTTTCTCATCAGGGGAAAGGGGGTAAAGTTTTCCTATTTGGGGGGTAAAAGACTCTTTGAGATTGATTTCATGGTCATAGGGTCTAGATGGGGGAAGCTGTCTGGTGGATGGTTCTTCAAAGACAGAGGTGAAGTCAGCATATTCAGGAGGAAGGGTTGCCTTGGGCTTGGTGGCTTCAGCAGCCATAGTGAGTTTGGTGGTGTATATCAGTTTTATGATGGTAGAGGCAGGGATGATGCATCCATTGCATCTGATGAATCTGCTAATAGTTTTGGCTCCAGTGTTAATTACACAATGGAGGGCATAGTTCTGGGTGGCTCAGTGGTTCCATTGTTGTTCCGACTCTACTCCAAGGAAGTTGTAAAGCTCCTGGTCAGTTTCAGGGGTGACATGTACATGACGAGGGGGAGGTGATGGTCTAACGAACTTCTGTTCATATCATTCATTGTCAGATGCATAGAGGGAGTACAACATTTTGGACTTGTCAATAGACTGTGTGAGGGAAATGGAATGGTCCTTCAGGACCAATCGATGCTGGGGTTGGCCTTGCAGAGCCAGGGGAGGCCAAGGATGAGGTTTTCCTTGCCACAATTCATGATGTAGAAGGTGATTTGCTGAGCGATTCCTTCAATGTTGAGGAATAGGTTGGTGGTGAAGAGAACTCGTCCTTCTTTGTTGTCAGTTTGGTCTACATTTCAGATAAAGATGGGGTTTTTGAGATGAGTGGTGGGTAGTCTATTCTTTCAAACAAAGGCCCAATCTATGCAGGAGATCTCGGCCCCACTGTCAATAAGGGCATGAGTGTCAATGACTTTCATTGTGTGCAATGGTATGATGAGTTGAATGGGGATTCATATTGCTTTGGTTTCAGAGTGTACTATTACAGGTGCACATGTATACAAGTGGGGGGAAGATTGCATTGGCAGATCTTCCCTCTTTAAAAATCCTGAGAGGCAAAGAAGATCTGATGGACGGTTGCTTCATCATTGTCATCATCATCTGTCATATCCTGTGCTACGAGTTCAACCCCATACTCCACCTCCAATGTTTCCAGACCATTCTGGACCACTCCTGTCAAACTCTGCCAATCACTATGTCTCTCCTTGACATTCCACTCATCTGCACCTCCGGCACACTCCTGCACCTCTGGGCTTCAATCCGCCCTTTCCGTCTCCCCTGATTATGACTCCTACTTTATGACTCCCATTTACTCATTCTCTGTGACAACCATCATTGCTAATCAGTTAACCTATGTCTTGCTTAGAAGCACAGCTCCAGGCATTCATACATCCATCACAGCTCTGGACATTCATGCATCTGTCACAGCTCCAGACTATTTGTACCTCTGTCTCAGCTCCGGCATACTTACCCTCGTCCCCCATTAACTTAGTCACTCAGATTTGTCACCTCCATATATAAACTTGTAGAGTATAGTGTCATACTCTAGTTCAAATATTGACTTGAATACTCCATGAACCTCTGACCTCCTTAAATGGGTTGACTTCCATCTCCTCCATCATTACCTTTGGCTGCCCTGTCATTAACTCTGTCCCTCATCAAATACAAGGACCTTGTTCTCCACTGAACTTCATCGTCCACCTCCAGACATCCTCATCCATCTCTGGACATCCTCTTCTGTCTCTGGACATCATTGTCTGCCTCCAGACTTCGTCCTTCACTCCCAAACTTTGTTGTTCACCCTCGGACCTTGTTCATGTTACTGGACTTGGTCAACCCCTAAGTGGACTTGCACTCTGAGAGCATAGGACCTCTGAGTAATCATGGTTCTAACAGTATATTCGAACTCACACTTGTGCGAATCCAGACACTTATTTGCTTTCACCTGCAGTTCTTGTCTTTTAGTTCTCGCATGCAGTTATCCATCCATAGATAGTTCCTGAGCCTCCAATTCTGATGCTTCTGCATCCACATCCTACTCAAGGACACTCATGTCCTCCAGACTAACTCTCCACCTCTGCTCGATCTCCAACTGCTCTGTACTTTGTGAGTCCTCAGGCCATCATCATATTTCACATGATGATCACCACTTCGCACATGCTCAATCCTGAGCATCCAATCATTACCTCTTGATCCTCTGGCATGCACCCCTAGCATCTTGATGATGCAGCCACTCCTTCTCCGAGTTTCTGGCCCACTCCAATGATTTCAGCAACACATCTGGCCCTGACAAGGCTAGAAAGATCCCCTATACTATCCACACTGTACTGGTGCTTTTGCTTCTATGCTATCCACTTTGGACAGAAGATCATTTGCATCATCTCTGCACAAGGCATTAGCTATGAGTGCTCTCGGACTCTTCAATTCTCAGATCTGACCTCGCATGCCATCTTACCTCTGGAACAGCAGAACTCAATCTCCAACCTCCGTCAGGAGATCACAATGCCATTGTCACCTTTTGGTCTTTGTGCCAGTGATCACAGTTACCCTGGGACTCAGAAACCTGAGAGGGTCTTTTACTAGATCCTTCTGGTTTGCCAGCACACCATTGACCTCCATTGGTCGCAACATCATGTAACTCTGTTGACATTTCTAGCATCTGTTCCCACTTCTGCTGTCTTTCCGCTCCAGAACTCAATCTGCAACATTCGTCAGATGATCCTTGCACCAATCCATCAAAACAATCATTTGGCCCACTCTCCAATGATTATAGTGTTTGTGTTGTGATGTACGATAGGAATCAGTTCACTATTCCTGTTGTCATACATGGGCTCTCTCTCCACACTACAGAGCTTATTATTTCCACATCCGTCACCTACTGCATTCGCTACCTCCGACCTCTGGTGCTATCGTTCCACCTCCAAAACCTCCTGGCCTATCTGGCACCTCCCCAGGTCTGCAACCTGTCATCGGTCATGAGTTATGTCAACGAGGTCTATCACAGGCTTTGTATTGACTGCCTCTGTTATTGGCTGACACCCCCTACATCTTCCAACCTTTCTGGTCATTCAATTGCAATCCTGCCAACACCTACTAGTGACTCCTGACACATCCGGTTGCTCCATTACAAAATCTGAAAGGACATGTTCTGGAGATGATCACCACCATCCTATCTTCATCATAGCAGTGTACTCACCCTGTTTGTCACTCTTTCAACTTCTTGACCTCCTGGACCACTCTGCTACCCTCATGCAAACTCTCTTCAACTCAATGAGGGCTTTCGCCCTTCTCATGAAGTATTCCGGATCTCCTCAAATGTGACCTCCGGTCATTTCTCCAGTTACATCTCTGTGCCTCAAAGTCTTGTCAACCTTGGAGGTATTGTTGAAGAGTTTTACCTTTTCAGCTACTCAGCTGTCAATGCTGGGACATCAGCCAGAAGAGGGGAATAGTAAACCCTCTGTGCACTTAATCTGCTATCTGTATCATCTAGCGGACTCACCCAACCCTTCCAGGACTTTTCCTAGCCTTATCCGCCCCTTTCCTCCAGACATCCAACCTTCCCCAGGATGCTGCACATTCTGCCACTGATCTGCTCCCTTCTGCCAGATCTCTGAACTCTCACTTATCCATAGTGATGTTCTGACTACTTTCCATCACAATCAAGTGGTCACTCTCCCCTCTGGTTTCTCATTATCATCTAGTCACCTTTACAAGTGATTCTGCTCCTTCCACTTGAAGATTGCTTGGTCAGTAGTCTCTTGACCCCTAGATTCCAAATCACCTCTGATCTTTGTCAACTTCTGCTCATCTCCACCTCACCTCCATCATCATCTCTGTCATGAACTGGTAATCACCTCTGTCAATAATTTTTCATCATCTCTGTTGGAAGCCTCTGTGTCTTTGTTTTGGGACACCTCTGACTCTCCTACACTATGCTCCATTGAGCATGCTGGAAGAGCAGTACTTCGTCCATCATCTGTTTATGCTTGCCAGCAACCCCTAGGGCCCTACTCTGCAGCCTCTGGACCAGTTCTGCCTATTGATCCCATCACCTGATTCACCATGTTTTTCTCTCACAAGTGATGCAGTTACACACTTGCTTACCACCTTCCTATTGGGAATTCGCAATGATACATGCAGTCCATATATATAATAGGACACCCAACTCTCGTTTGAACTGGAAGACCCCCCTGGAATTACTCAAGGGGGAGAAGCCTTCCATTTCTCATTTATGTGTCTTCGGATGTGGTGCCTATGTGCACATTCCTGAAGAGACATGTGGCGGGAAGCTCAACCCAAAATCACAGTTGATGATCTACCTTGGTGTAGCCATAGGATCAGATATCAACTACCTTTTCATGCATCTGAATAATGCTATACATATGTACATCAGCACATGTGATTTTTGATGAGAACCTCTTCCCTCGATGCTCAAAAGCACAACCACATAAGCCGCTGTCGCATCCTCCACGTGATCATCACTCTCATGATGACTGTTACAACTGCCTCAGGTAGAGACAGAAGTATACTTTTGAGGTGTAGCACAAAGCGTCGATAGTTTGCACAAGGTGAGGTCAAAGATTCAAAGGACTAGTCCAACAACCATGGACTTAGATCAAAGGTTCAGAGGATGTCCACTCGAGGAAGAGCAACGGAGGAGTGGGCAAGCACTACTATTCAAGGTAGGAGAAAGTAGGTCAAGCTTAGAGAAATACATGAGGTGGAGGCAGTGACTATATACTGGAACAAGAGAGTTAAGGGCAGGCATAGAAGTGTGATGACCAAGCATAAAAGAATATGGTGGAATATGATGGAAGGAGGCGATGATGAAGCAAGTGGAGTATGACATAATGGGGATGAGTCATCGCGGAAGAAAAGAGATAAGTCTGTGAAAGGGCTTAGCTAAGTCGAGGAAATGGAAAAGAAAAGGGTGTATCATAACATTACCCCCTGTTTATGGTGAGTGTCCCATCACTCATCTTTCAAAAGTAAAACTCCTGTCTGACGGGTTCGCCAGTTAGGTTAGACATGGCTTCATCATCATAGTCATTGTAAGAGTTGGACTCAGTGAGGGAGAAGCTGGGGGAAGGAGAGTGAGTCGTGAGGGAGGACTCGGTGGACAAGGATGATGTTGCAGGTAAAGGAGCAGGGGAATATCCCGGGGAGGACATTGGGCTAGGAAAGGTGGACCATCCAGGTTCAGCGACTACAGAGGAAAGGTCATCCTCGACCAGAGGAGCAAGGTTGGTAGCCAGAGTAGATCCTAAAGACGACTGAGAAGAGACTGAGGAGGAAGCAGAAGTAGATGGGAGTCGGGTGCGAGTGCGAGGGTGGTTGGGGCATTGGTTCTGATAGTGGCCTGGGGTCCATTGGTGGCATCTGGGGCATTCATAGAGATGACAGTCTCTCTTCATGTGACTCAGACAGTGGCAGAGGTGACAAGTGTTGCCATAGCGAGGATGAGACATGGGGAGGATAGGATTGTCCTGGGTTCACATGAGTTCCGCAATAGTGTGGGTGCGGAGGGGAGGAGATGGACTGGAAGTCTGGTGTCTGGCTTGGATAAGACAGATGGATCCAGAAGAGGAGCTGTTGGTTGAGGCATGAGAGGATGGTCTAGGGACAGGGGGAGGTACCAGGAGTGGAGTGGGGACATGAGAGGGGACAGTGGTATGGTTACAATTGGTGTGAAGGGCACAGTCAATGTCAATGGATAAATCGAGCATGCCTAACTGAATGAGGGCAGAGAGGAGGAGGGAGACAAGCTCATCGACGTTGATACATGCAAGACAATTGGTGGCGGAGAGGTGAGCATTGGTGGAGTGGTTGTTAGGTGTATGGGAGTACTTGTTACGCAAAACGTACGCTGTACGTCGAGTGTACTCTGTTTGTCTCAAGGGAGGTACTCACAAAGAGACACAGCATCCTCGATAGAACAAAGCTACAACAAGAGACAAGTCAAGGGGTCAAGGTCTGAGGTTCCTCAAGTCAAACGAGACTGAGGTCGAGGGAGACTTGAGAGTGTACAACGAACATTGAATTGCACAGATCAAGAATGAGGAAAGGAAGTACAGGCAGATCGATATAAGTACTAGCGACCTACTGCGGATGACTAATCTGTAGAACATTATAGAAGCAATGGAACGACTGAGTCATGATGGTTACTAGGGGAAACATAAGCAGTGTGAGAGAACTGCTTAGAGGAGAAGGCTGTCCATAGATGAGTAAATCAGACGTAAGTGCATGTCCCCTACTGGCAATAGAACAAAAGAACAGCGTGGGGAGCGCATTTAAGGTAATGCAATAATGCTAAAGCTGTCTGGGTTGAAGAGAAGAAGGAAGTCATCTTGACCTGGTGTTAGCATTCCAGGGAGGGCGAATGTAGAGAAACGGGAGGAAATAAGGAAGACGGAGGCACACATATACTGTATCATAACAGTACTGGACAAACTGGTGAAGGGAGACGGCATGGTTGAATGCCCAATGGAGGAAGTCTAATGGGGAATGGAGGTCTAGGTGTCGTTCAGTGACAAGGGACAGGCGGGAGTTGGTGAGGAGCAGTTCCAAGATTTCCAGGTTCTCAGGTATATGTTCAAGGGTACAGTGGGCGGCGGGAGAGAGAGTGACGGAGGGAATGCGTGGTCGAATGGCCATGGTATGGGTGGAGAACATTTTCTAGGTGTGGGTGTTGTGGGGAAAGGTTCTGGGGTGTGCCCATTTATAAGCATTCAGGAGAGTCTTGGCATGGTCCAAATCTGACTCAGGAATCCATGAGTCTTCTTCGGCTGTGTATCCTTTCTATCGGATCAAGAAGAAGCAGTGTTTTAATGTTCCATGGTGGCATAGGATCTTTTCTATTTCAAATTCTTCTTCGCCATTCATGAGGTCAGGTGGCGGTTTCAGATGGTTCGGGCTGTGAACAGAGTTTTCACGATAGGAAGATAAGAGAGAAGCATGAAACATGGGGTGGATCTTCCATGTTTGCGGGAGTCAGAGTCTATAGGATAAGGGGGATAGGACATCTGTGATAGTGAAAGGGCCTTCTCTTTTGGGTGCGAACTTTGGAGATGAGAGATCACGTTTCAGGGTGTGGGCTTCTAGCCAAACCTTCTCTCCTTTCTGGAAAGGTTTGAACTTAGAGCAGACGCAGGAAGCCATTATTTGGCAGACAAGTTCGTGGGCTGCTAGGGCTTCATCTCTGGCTGCAGAGAGGGCTTTGAGTCGTGTTTCCATGGCAGGAACGGAGGATTCAGGGAGGACAGAAGGTAGGGCACAGGGTTCATATCTGAGCATTAGGTAAAAAGGGGTCTTGCTGGTGACAGAGTGGGGGCGGTGATTGTGTGCAAATTCAGTGTGGGTGATGGAGTCGGCCCAAGAGGTGGTGTGTGATCTGCAGTAAATCCGTAGGAACGTTTCAATCTCCTGGTTTACTCGTTCAGTTTCACTGTCGGATTGTGGATGGTATGCAGTGGAGAGGGAGAGGTTGTAATTCAGGAGTCATCCAAGTTCTCTAGCAAAGGAGGAGGCGAATTGGGGTCCTCGGTTGGAAATGACCTTGTCATATAGTCTGAACTGTTTATAGACTTTGTGAAAGAAAAGGGAAGCGATGCCTTCAGTGGTGATGGTTTTCTTAGTGGGGCAAAGAATTACCCCCTTAGTAAGGCTGTGGTCCACCATGACCAAGAGGGAATCAAACCCAGATAATTCTGGGAGATCTGTGATCAGATCACAAGAGATCTGTTGAAATGGGTGAGAAGTGACAGACTTAATTGGAGAGAGAGGGGGGCACATGGGGTGCATGTTAACTTTGTTGGCTTGGCAAATTGTGCAGCCTTCAACATACTAGTGGACAAACTGTGGGAGACTGGGCCACCAGTGTTCAGCGGAGACAAGTTGGCAAGTCTTCATAAAGCTGGGGTGACTGGTGGTCTCATGATCATGGCAACAACAGAGGATATCTCGGCAGAGGTCATCAGAAGGGGGTACATAGATGTGATCCTGGTAGGTCAGGATGCCATCACAGAGTTGCCAGTCAGCAAGGCGAGAGCAGAAGGGTGGAGGGATGTCTTCGTTGATAGCTTGAAGAGTGGTGATAAGGAATGGGTCATCCTTAGAGTACTGTTGAATGTGGTTGCGCATGGCGGTGTCAATGACTCAAACGAAAAGGGATGGGGGTAACAGTGTGGTTCCTTTGTTATCCAAGTCTGAAGTTGGGAGGTGGTTGGGTCGACGGGATAGGGCATCAGGGCCAGAGAGGAGAGATCTGGGGACATGGATCATCTTCAGGTCGAAGTCCGCTAGGTCAAGGAGCCAATGGGCTTGGTGGCAGTTGAGGTTTTGGGGTTGTTGGAAGTATGTGAGGTTCTTATGATCTGTGAAGGTTTGGACAGGGAAGGGGGATCCTTGGAGATAGTGCCACCACACTTTGAGGGCACAGAGGATGGTGAGGAGTTCTCTATTGTAGATATTGTAGTTCCTTTCTGCCGGAGAGAAAGACTGAGAGAGGTAGGAACAAGGGTGCCATTCGCCATTGGTGTCAGCTTGGAGGAGGATTCTGCCAGAGGCAAACTTGGAAGCATCAGTGGCAATGGCGAAGGAAGCATTAGGGTCAGGGAGACGGAGGATGGGTTTGCTGAGGAAGAGCTTTTTCAGGGAGTCGAACACATTTTGACAGGAAATAGACCAGTTCCATTGTTGGTTTAGTTTCATAAGGCCTATGAGGGGGCGGGCGACAGTGGAGTAGTTTGCAATGAACCTTCGGTAGAAGTTGACAAATCTAAGGAAGGATTGGACTTGTTTTACGGAGGTGGGGACATGCCAGGCAGTGATGCTGTCAAGTTTGACAGGGTCCATTTTGAGGGTGCCAGGTTTGATGATCATTCCGAGGTACTCAACTTCCATGGAGGCAAACTTGCATTTTTCTAAGCGTAAGTGGAGGTCAAGTTCTTTCATGCATTCGAGGACACATTTGGTATGTTTGGTGTGAGTTGTTTCATCAGGGGATGCGATGAGGAGGTCATCCATGTAAATCACAAGCCATCCTTCAGCAATCATATCATGGAAGGAGTTGTTCATGAACTATTGGAAGGTGGCAGGGGAATTGGTCATTCCAAAGAACATGACCATCGGTTCAAAGAGTCCTTTGTGAGTAAGGAATGCACCTTTCCATTGGTGACCGTCTTTGATGTGGACATTGTTGTAGCCCCAGTGAATGTTGAACTTGGTAAAGACCTTAGCGTCTTTGAGTTTGTCGATGAGGTCACCAATAAGGGGAAGTGGATATGCATCGCAGATGGTTTCTTGGTTTAGTTGTCGGTAGTCCTGACAAGGGCAGAGTTTTCCATCTTTCTTCTTCACAAAGAAGAAGGGGGCGGCTTGTAGAGATTTGGAGGGGGGGATCTTTCTGCTGGCAAGGTTTTCTTCAAGAAATTTTTTGGTTGCTTCCCTTTTGTCTGGGGAAAGGGGGTAAAGTTTCCCTATCTTTGGCTTGTATGACTCTTTAAGGTTTATCTCGTGGTCGTAGGGTCTCGAGGGAGGTAATTGTCCAGGGCCCAGTTCTTTGAATATGGACGCAAACTGAGCATATTCAAATGGGAGAGTGGCTTTGGGTTTTGCGGCTTCTGCAGCCATGGCGAGTTCTGTGGCATGGGTGAGTTTCACAATTGTGGAGGTGGGGATGATGCGACCATCACATTTTACACAATGGTTGACAGATTTGGATCCAATATGAATGACACAGTGAAGGGCATAGTTTTGAGTGGTCTGATGGTTAAACCATTCTTCTGTTTCAGCGTCAAGGTATTTGTAGAGATGGGAATCCACTTCTGGGGTGACGTGGATATGCTTCGGGGGAGGGGATGGTCTGACAAACTTCTTTTCGTGTCGTTCATTGTCGGATGCATACATACATAGTGTACAGGGTTTGGAACTCATCAATGGATTCGGAGAGGGACAGAGTTCATCGAGACCAGTCGATGACTGGGTTGGCTTTGCAAAGCCACAGAAGGCCGAGAATAATGTTTTCTTTGCTGCAGTTCATGATGTAGAATGTGACCTTCTGAGTGATGCCTTCAATGTCTAGGAAGAGGTCGGTGGTGAAGAGGATTCGACCTGCTTTGTTATCTGTTTGGTCAACGTTTCAGATGACGATGGGTTCAGGTAGATGGGTGGTGGGTAGTTTGTTCTTTCAAACAAACGCCCAATTGATACAGGAGATTTTGGCACCACTATCAATTAGAGTGTGGGTGTTGACGGCTTTCAAGGTATGCATGGGGACGATGAGCTGTACAGGAATTCTGATTGCTTTGGAGTCGGACTTTACTAGTACAGGCACACACGTATATGAAGAGGAGGAAGACTGTGTCAAGGGGTCTTCCCATTTCAAAAATCCAAGGAGGTGAAGGCAACTCAACAGACAGTGACTTCTTCATCATCATCATCGATCTCAATGAGTTTGGGGACATCTTCTTCTTTCTTTTCTACCTTCTGGACCTTCTTCTTGGTCAGGGAGGTGGTGGAGGGACCGGCATGTGCATGCGGAGGACATATGTCCTTTCTGGCGACAATGGAAGCAGCGGCCTTTGTCGTGGCAGTGTTTGTGTTCTTTGGGGGTGAGCTTAGAGATTTGAATGACATCTACATCCATGGTGTTGGGGTCTTTGGTGGGCGAGGAGTTGTTCTGGGTGAAGGGGCGGAAA
This sequence comes from Porphyrellus cyaneotinctus, assembly GCA_038091315.1. Lineage (NCBI taxonomy): Eukaryota > Fungi > Basidiomycota > Agaricomycetes > Boletales > Boletaceae > Porphyrellus > Porphyrellus cyaneotinctus. Next base: position 6,996 of record JBBPOF010000397.1, on the reverse strand, counting down.
GTTCACCCAAAGTCTTTGTTGTGACCGGCGATTTCATCAGCATGGTTGGACTGTGTTTGGTACTTCTCTGCTTTGGTGTACCATTCTGTGATTTTCGTGGGGGTAGAGTCTGCGGTCATGATCCTTCTCATAATCCAAGAGGGGAGCCCTGCGGCGTAGTAGCTGATCAGAACTTCTTCGGCGGTGATGCCAGCAATGGTGACTTTGTTCCTGAATTGTGCATTGTATTTGGTGAGGGAAGGTTCCCAGGTTTCCTTATTACCCTTGATCTTTTTGACCATGCGGGTGGTAGAAAGCCAATAGATGGCTTTACCGACAATGTCGTGATGTTCGAAGGCAAGTTTGAACTGGGCTTCAAAGTTAGTCCACATCCCAAGCAAGGGAGGTGTGGCGGTGAGACATTGGGTTCGGAATGTGGCGTCCCAGGTTTGGGCAGCGCCTTTGGTCATGTAGGAGAGGGTGAAACTGACCTTCTTGGTGTTGGTATTGTATATGGTCTCATTGACAAGGAGGTAGATGGCCACCATATTGAGCCAAGGGATGGCCTTTTCATAGTTGCCATTGAAGGCTTTGGGTGCACCTAGGCACAGTTCAGTGAGTTTGGTTGTGGTGGACATGGGTACAGGTGGGGTAGGGATGTGTGGAGGGGTTGGAGGACACGATGGTGGACTAGGGGAACGTGGGAGGATAGCACTATAGTGTAGTCATTCAGTGAGTTCGAGTGTGGGGTCTCCTTCATTAGCGGAAGGAAGGGGGTCATCTGAGTCATATGGTTCAGAGGTTTTGGTGTGATCGGAAGTGGTCGATGGAGTAGACAATAGATGTCTTCGATAGCCTGTAAACAAGGGGCCAAGGGGTTGTTGTCTTGGATCAATGGTTGGGGTGTAAGGGGGCACTCACAAAGAGCCACCACGTCTTATGTTCGAGGGGTTTGATGGATGGGTGGCCTATCCAATGATAGGGCCATTTGAGGGGAAAGCTTGACCTTTTGTTATGACTGCCTCAGGTAGAGACAGAAGTAGACTTTCGAGGTGTAGTGCAAAGCATTGATAGTTTGCATGAGGCGAGGTCAAAGGTTCAAAGGACTAGTCCAACAACCGTGGACTTAGATCAAAGGTTCAGAGGATGTCCACTCGAGGAAGAGTGACGGAGGAGTGGGCAAGCACTACTATTCAAGGTAGGAGAAAGTAGGTCAAGCTTAGAGAAATACATGAGGTGGAGGCAGCGACTATATACTGGAACAAGAGAGTTAAGGGCAGGCATAGAAGTGTGATGACCAAGCATAAAAGAATATGGTGGAATATGATGGAAGGAGGCGATGATGAAGCAAGTGGAGTACGACATAATGGGGATGAGTCATCATAGAAGAAAAGAGATAAGTCCATGAAAGGGCTTAGCTAAGTCGAGGAAAAGGAAAAGAAAAGGGCGTATCGTAACAATGATGACATCTCTAATGAACATTTGAATGATGGTTTTGATTCCGATTCTGATCACTCTGATGCGGTACCTGCTCATGATCCTTCTCATCCATGGTCACCCTCTCCAGCTCCACTGGTGGATCCTATAACTCCACCTCACACACCTTGACCTCCTCCGATTGGCCCACCAGCCTTACCTTTGCAATGACAGCCTCCCCAGCAACGTCATCCACCTACTCGTCCAGACAATGTCTATGGGGATAAACCCCCTGTAGAACAAGTTAAAGACATCGAAAGCAAGTCTTGCTGGCGAAAGCTAGTTGAGGACCAACCTGTACCTGCACTGGAGACACCCCCAGTTCCTGGCGCTATGCCTCATTCCCTGACTCCTTTGGAGGTGGACGTTGAACGCCTAGTGCAGGAAGGGGGAGATGCACTAGTGTCTTTCCTCTGCAATCGTGCGATTCTGGTTGTGGAAACAACCGCTCCTAATTATAGAGAGTGGAAATACTATGATATTTTTAAGCTCCCTGCCAAAGAACAGAAACTCTGGTGCAAAGCATGTGAGGATGAACTCCAAATGCTCAAAGATCACAAGGTCTACAAAATTGTGGATTGACCAACCCATAAGAAGGTCATTAAAAACAGATGGATATTTGACATTAAACCCAATGGACACAAGCATGCTCAACTGGTTGCCAAAGGTTTTACCCTGATTGAAGGCACTGACTTTGATGCCATCTTCTCTCCAGTAGTATGATTTGAGATGGTGTGGGCCATGCTCACCCTCTGTGCTCTAGAAGACTGGTATATTACTGCTTGAGATGTACGCTCTGCCTACCTATATGGCATACTGGAAGAGGAACTCTACATGGAGTTTCTTGAGGGTTTCTTGCCCCCTCACCTTAAAGACAAAGTCCTATGTCTCCTCTATGCCTTATATGGCCTAAAACAAGCAGGATTAGCTTGGTGGCATGCATTGGAAAAATCCATGCAGGAACTAGAATTTACCCAGCTCAAATCTAACGCCAGACTATTCATCTATCGCAAAGAAAATAATGTTATCCTAGTGATCATCTACATAGATGATGCCCTCTTCTGTGGACTGAACAAAGCCTTTGTAGATAAGGTAAAGGCCATGTTTATGAAGAAATAGGAATGTCACAACTTAGGAGCTCCTACCAAATTCCTTTGTATTACTATATGTCGAGAAGGTCGGAAATGATTCCTTGACCAGCGTGCTTATCTCGACAAGGTGATTGAGCACTGCGGAATGCAAAATGCTAGATCCATGCCCACACCACTACCGCAGGGTTTTTACCCTGTGAAGATTGAGTCCCCCGTCAATCCTGAGTTGTGGATGCACTTCCAGACCATTATCGGGTCATTATTGTATCTTATGATTGGAACCAGACCAGACATTGCATATGCGGTGACACAACTCACTCACATGTCTGCAAACCCATCAAGAGACCACCTCAAAAAGGCTCTCTATATCTGTCACTATTTGATAGATACTCAAGATTACTCTCTAGTCTATGATGGTACCAGCAATAAAGGCATCTTCACCTGTACAGATTCTGATTGGGGTCAGGACAAGATCACCTATCACTTGCAGACAGGATTCTTCCTGAAACTTGTGGAAAGTGTTTTCCTTTGGAACTCGCATCTTCAGAAAGTCATTGCCTTGTCATCCACAGAAGCCAAGTATATGGCACTGAGCAATTGTTCTCACCAGGTCATTTGGATCAAACAAATGATGGAAGAGTTAGGCTACCACCTAGGCCCTCTTCCTATCTATGGTGACAATCAGAGTTCGCTCTTTATAGCATAGAACCCAGTGACTGAGAAGAGATCCAAGCACATCCCCATCCAGTATCACTTTATATGTGACACTGTGATGATGTAGAAACAGATGGAACTATACTATATCCTAGGAACTGACAATCCTGCGGATATGTTCACAAAGAACCTTGGACACATCTTGTTCAAGAAGTTCTGTTCTCAACTTGGATTAGTTTTTAGATAGAATTCTCACCACCATTAACTGGTTGTGTGGATGTTTTTTCATTTCTATCACAGATTCCTTTTACCACTTACAGTCTACCACCATAAACTAAGTGAGGGGGAGTGTTGAAATGTAGCTACATATACAGTAGCTTACATAATACTTGCCTGTAGGATATAAGACTCATCTGAGTCTGAATTTAAATAACACTCTTGAACCCATACCACAACGATCTCAGAGTTAATACTTCACCACCACATAGGTTAGTACCCTTCGGGTTACGCTCCTCTCAATACAGGAATTGGGAGTTGTTTTAGCAGACCATATGGTTTATGCCTAGGAACTTTAGCATGTGTGCAGGAGGTACAGGAGGACATGTATTCCTTAATGAATGTCCTGATACCTGGCCAAGTGTATTTGCGGCAGATAAGCTCCAAGGTACAGTTTTGTCTGAAATGTCTGGAGAGCAGATGATCATGCTTAAACTGGAGGACATGAAGTCAGAGGTCATCAGCATCAGGCATGTAGATGTGATTATCTAGATGTAGGAAGCCTTCAGCATCGATAGACCAATGAGAGTCAGGTGTTGGAGGGGTAGATATATGTACAGAGGCCACTGGGTCTGAAGGGAGAGTGGAAAGAATGTTGTTGTGGAGGTTTTCGACATCAAAGATGGAGCTGGCTTGGAGGATTGGAGCTGCTAGGTAAGTGGCTTGTAGGGATGCAGCAAGTTGCTCCTGGGTGAATACTGGGTGGAAGTTGTGTGGATTGATGCAAGTGTAGTCCTTATCCCCCTCTTTGGGGTAGACGTCCCAGTATCTAGTGAGGGCATCAGATTTCACACCAAGGCAACCAGGATGGAAGCAGATGACCATATTGAATCTGGAGAGGAACTCTGACCATCAGGCTTGCCAGTGAGTCAGGAGCATGATTGTAGTGAAGTATTCGAGATTCTTGTGGTCAGTGATGACGTTGACTGGAAGCGTGGAACCTTCAAGATAGTGCTGCCAAGCCTTGAAAGACTCATGAATGGTGAGTAACTCCTTATCATGGGTGTCATAGTTGAGCTCAGGAGCTGACAGCATCCTAGAGTAGTAAGCAACCAGCTGAATTTCCTCATCCAGACATTGGAGAGAAAGGATTCCAGTTATAGTGTAGTTGAAAGCATCAGTTTCTACAATCATAGGGGCATCAGGCATCCAATGAGTAAGGATAGGAGTGGAAGTGAAGGCATCCTTGAGTTTCTGGAATGTAGAGTGACAGTTGTTGGAGAATGACCAGGAGATGGCTTTGCAGGTAAGGCAGGTCAAAGGAGTGACTATGGCAGAGTAATTGTTGATAAATTGATGATAGAAATTGGCAAAGCCTAAGAATGATTGTACATCCTTGACTTTACAAGGTTTGGGCCAATTCTGTATGGCTTGGACTTTCTTGGCAGACATGGTAAGTCTGGCCAGAGATAGGCAGTATCTGAGGTACTTGGTAGAGTCAGTGTGGAACTCACACTTCTCAGGTTTTGCATAAGGGTTATGTTTATGGAGTTGTTGTCAGACCTCCCAGACATGCTCCTTGTGAGCAAACTTGTCCATGGAGAATATCAGAATGTTGTCCAGGTAGATGATCATGTAGACGTCAAGTAGATCTGCGAAGATTGTATTCACGAACTGCTGGAAAGCAGTGGGGGTGTTCATGAGACTGAAGGGCATTACCAGCCACTCATACGAGCCATAATGCATGTGGAAAGAAGTTTTCCATTCATTGCCCTCAGCGATGCAGACCAGATGGTACACATGCCAGAGGTCAATTTTGGTATAGATCTTGGTGTTGCTTGGAGCATCTAGGAGATCGGAGATGCATGGAAGCGGGTAGCAGTCTTTCTTTGTGATCTTGTTCAGTCCTTGAAAGTTAATGCAGAGGTGGAGTGAACCACCTTCTTGCGGACAAACAGGACCAGAGCAGCATGAGCAGAGGAAGAGGGACAGATGAATCTGTTAGCAAGGTTTTCATTGAGGAATGTATGAAGTGCCTCAAGCTCTGTGGAGGAAAAAGGGAATAGAGGGTACCAAGGGGAGGAGAGGTGCCATCTTCCAAATTGATCTTTAGATCTTGTTCGCAATGAGGAGGCAGCATGGATGCTTTGCTCTTGCTGAAAACATCAGCAAACTCGTGGTAGTCCAGAGGTATACCAGAGAGATCTACCAGATCGTCAGAAGTGGTGGAGGAATGGAGGTTACTCTCCTTGGTGTGGATTTGGAGACTGAATTTGACAGAGCCTTCCAGGTGACAAGCTAGTGCAAATGCAGGTGCATTAACAAACGTGATAGGAGGGGATTTGTGATCATGGAAATGTGGTGGATTGGGAGAGTCAGCCAGAGGTAAGACTGGAGGCTGTGGAGGTGAGCTCAGAGGTGCTGGCATGGCTTGCATAGGTGAACAGAATGATATACTGCTCGTAACCCAATTAATCAATGGATTGTGGCGGGTGAGCCAGATGTGTCCTAGAACAAGAAAACAGAAGCCATCAAGTGGAGTGATATATAATTTCATTGGAGTGATATTGCCAGTTTCAAAATGGATAGAGATGTCAAGAGCTTGGATAGTGGTTGAATTCATAGTACTGTCAAAAAGGTGGAGTTGGAGCAAAGGTATGGAATAAGTCAAAAGTCCATGGTAATTAACAAAGGTCATATCTATAAAACAATCGGAGGATCCAGAATCTACAAGCACTGAAAAAGAAGGAATATCATAGGCAACTAGAGAGACAGTGGATACAAGGGATTTGGGATCAGAGAGAGTGGACATGTTGAGTCAAATCTCCTTTAGTGTGCAGTTGTCGTCAATGCAACCTCCAGACCACATGGAGCTGCGGAGGTTGTGGACTATTTTTCCAATTTTTCCAACTCCGTAGAGTTGACCGGTTTGTCTTCCGGGGTTGCAGTGGTGGTAACTGCACGAGCCTTGGAAGCCTTGGAGGAAGACTTCTTGCATTCCTTTGCCATGTGACAGCGAGGCCACAGAACATGCACAGTTTCTCATCAAAGCAAAGTTGGCGTTTGGCAGTGATGAGCTTGCCATCTGCACCATGTTTCGACAAGAGGTCGGGTTTAGGGGTGGAGGTATTGGCAGACATGCCCTTAGACTCAGAAGAGTCCTTGAACTTGCCATCAGAGTTATTTGAGGTGGATGATGATGCAGCAGGAGTGGGAGCGGAGGAACAGGAGGACAAGTTGTTGGGGGTCAAACCAGAGGCCTTAAAAGCATAGTTGACTTCTTCTTTGCACTCCCAATACCTTTGGTCAATTTGTTGCTGTTACGATTCAGTATATGTGTGCCTCCGTTTTCCTTATATCTTCTCATTTCTCTACTTTCGCCCTCCCTGGAATGCTAATGCCAGGTCGAGACGACTTCCTCCTTCTCTTTAACTCGGATGGTTTTAGCGTTATTGTGTTACCCTGAACACACTCCTCACGCCGTTCTCTTCTCTATTGCCGGTAGGGGATATGCACTTACATCTATTCGTTCATCTACGGACAGCCTTCTCCTCTAAGTGATTCTCTCGCGTCACTTACG
>JBBPOF010000396.1:0-25906 GCA_038091315.1 Porphyrellus cyaneotinctus | reverse complement strand
CCACTTTGTGGAGCCCCACTTCGAGGCCGCAAAAAGAAGCCGTGGACTCGCATCTCGCCACTCCCAGTAACCATGATTCCAAAATGTTTATTCCTCCTGTCCATTCTTCGCGTGTTACCGGTATATGGGTACATACCTGCCCAGCCTTCCAATTACACAGTTCCGGCGGGTGATCAAGCCACCAGACTTTCTTTGCAGTGGTACGCGAACGGGTAAGTGTAGGTACTCATGCCAACTGATCCCTGATGACTGATTTTGGTCCATATGCATAAGGTCTGACTGGGAGAATGTTATTCTCCGGTCAGCTGGCTCCGACGCCAATAACCATCGTGCCCAGGTACGTGCTCGATGATGTTGTTTCATTCTTGCCTCGCCAACGTCACCAAAGGGCATTTTCATGCATTTTTCCGAGGATCTTGTCGGGAGCGAAACAAGTGCGTGCATGCATTCGCTCATGCTATCGCTATTAAGGATGAATCACTGCAGCGACTACACCATGGATTGCCTTTGTATCTTGTGATGCCAATGCGACAAATTCTTCTTCCGGAGTTGATATATTCACAATAGCAAAAAATTGTGGTGCGAAATCAGCTGTGAGCCTGACAAACGCCAGTGGTATCTTTTGGCTTCATGATCCTCTCAGATACTGTACTCTCTCTATTCGGAAACGTGTGTGATCAACCCGGGTTATCAGGGCCTAGACTTGAATGTCTTTGCTACCCAGTCCTTGGATGCTTCCCGGTATGTCTCCTCCTCCGCTCTCATTCAACTCCCATTCAACTCTGGAGCCTCTCAGACGCATTGAATATGAATTTGGTCAGTCCGGGCCATCTGACGAGGCACATTACGGATATTTCAACGCCAAAGTATTAAATGATGCCGCACAACTGATCGACACCTCTATCGCATTCAACTATCCGACCACTCCTGGCTTCCTTCTTGCTACTCTTCCGGCTTATGACTCAAGTAGTAGCGGGTTACAGAGCGATGCAAATGGAACGACAAATGGGACGGTACCGTCGACAAGCACGAGTAGTGGTTCTCAAGACACGGGGGTTGCTATGTGAGGGACTCATTCAAGTGGCTGGACGCTGCTGACATCTTCGTAGGATTATTCTATATGCTATCACTGGTTGCGTATCTGCTTTATTTTGTGGTGTGATTGTATCGGGGGTAGGTGACAGTAAAGCAGCAAGGCCACGTGTTACTCACAAATATTCAGGCCATTAGGGCAATCAGGAACCCAGAGAGATACGGTCCTCGTCGGGCAGATCCCACGCTCGGCGGTGGACAAACCCGGGCAAGGGGCCTCGGAAGAGCGATCCTTGACACATTCCCGGTCGTCAAGTTTGGATCTTCCGGAAATCATCAGGAATCTGGCACCTCCCATCCCAAAGACATCGAATCCGCGCGCTTGGATGCTGATCCTAATGCTCTTGCACCTCCACTAGACTCTGTGCAACTATTGGAGTTAGGAAGTACTGCAGAACACGGCGAATATGCACAGGACCCCGGGGAAGGGCCGGTCGCCACAACTTCTCAAGAGGCAAGAAAAGATAATCAAGCTTCTGTGGGAACGGATCAAATTGATTTGTCACACGGATCATCACTCGGGCCTGCATCTTCGCATGATGTAGTGCCAGAGTGCATTGGACGGGAGACATGTCCGATTTGTATCGTCGACTTTGAAGAAGGAGATGACCTACGGGTGCTACCGTGCGAAGGAAATCACCGATTCCACCAGTCCTGCGTGGACCCCTGGTTACTTGAACTTTCAGCATCTTGTCCAATATGTCGACAAGGTAAGGCGCCGGTTAACCCTGGAGCAGCACACTAATGTAAACTCCCCATCAGACTTTCGTGCGCTGGAGACAATCATATCCGGAGGGCCGGAAAGCGAGGCACCACCCAATCGGAATAGCGATTCGGGTGCATCCATGCAACAGAATCGTCGGTTTTCTCGTTACATACGGTTTGCGCTGGTGCGCCAGCGAAGGGTGAACAACGGGGATGGAGGATCTCCGCCGCCGCCGGCATCTTGACCATATCCCATGTATTATTTCTGAAATTCCACACATGTTTGCAGATTGTTGGTCGTCTATTCGTGGCTTGCCTTCTACTACTTGCCACCTCATGGTTCCTGTTCTCGCATCAGAATGGGGATAGCCTGAGTGCGGTAGAAGCAAGCGATTTCTTGTGCATCAGTAATATGTTTTCTAGGACATACCCGAGTTCATGATCAAGAGGGCATACTTTATGAATTAAAAATGCGCTCTCGCACCATCCTCAACCCCCGAACCTCGCCAGTCTACGTCTACGCATTTCCTCCATGCTAACTTCTTCCCTAGTGGGAGCTTGAGCGGGTTGACTGCTTGCGCCTTCAGCATCTGTCTCGGTCTCCGTTTCAGTCTCTGTTTCAGTTTCGCTCTCTTCCACAGTTTGACTGGCACTTTTCTCTGCGCCGGTGGGTTCGTTTGTCAATCGCTGTGGCGGCGGCGGCGGAGCGCTTGGGGGAAGGGTGAAGCCAGCTGGCATAGTCTCTAGAGACGCTTTGAGGGCTGCCTGCAGCTCTGCGTCATCGTCATCATAAACCCTCTCCATCGTGTGAGTGTTCGGCCTTGTTGCGGGTACATCAGACTCATCCAACTCCACATCATCGCCTGTCCGAGCCCGAAGTTCAGCAAGCGATTCTTCCATCGCTTTTCGAAATAGTTCATCTCCATTTCCATCCTCTTCTTCGGCTTCTTGTCTTTGCCTTGAATAACGTTCCTGTGCCTGGCCAAACCGTGCGACCTCTTCGTGCTGCTCTCGCAAGGCTACTTCTTGCTCCCGACGCATCCTCTCCATGATGATCCGGTTTCTTTCCAATGATGCAGTCACGGGGTCAACATCCGCGTTGCCATAAGGATCCTGGTTGGGTGGGATGTTCGGTTGGCCATCGCTTGTATTCTCTCGCGCAGTAGATGCGAATTGTGGAGGAAATCTAGGAAAGGTGCGAGAAGAGGGGAATACTGGTGGGGGATAGTTACCCAGTCTGTTGAAGGGTCCACTGCTACTCGAAGTGCCTCCTTGTTCGGCGGCGGCCAATGAGGCCTGCAGGGCTGCCTGGAGGTCCATGTCTTCATCCTCGAAACCTAGCTCAGACGAAAGGGTACGAGGCGCAGACGCAGATGCTGATGATGGCTCAGGGAGTGCCGACGCAACGTCGTCTGCGTCACACCGAGGAAGAGGGTGGGTACTTGATGGGTCGATTGGTACTACCGCAAATATGGAATAGCCTGCGATTCGTCAGAATGACAGTCCTGTGATGGTCATCAACTGACCTTCTTGTTCTGCCTGTTGGAGAAACATGCCAAGATATGTTTTGCTGATCCACTGAGGGGAAGGCTTGGTCGAGTCTAAATTGAACCAGTGGCCATTCTCTTCAGAACTACCGAAACGACGAAGGGTGTACCAGTGCTGATTTTGATTCAGCACGAAGGCAAGTTGGGCGCTAGGGTTACCATAAGATTGATGCCCGAGATGCCCGTCAAACAATCTTACTGAGGACGATCATGGTAAAGCTTCATGGCTTCTGAACGCCAACGAACAAGACTATCGATAGGATGAAGATCCGTACACGGAAACGGTCGGATGTGCTTACCTTAAACCCCATACATGCAGCGCGTTCTCCAGGACTTGTACTGAGAAAAACCCTGCGAGAAACAGTAAGGGCCGCCAATACCGTACAGATCCAGAGACGTACCTGTATCATCCATGTTCGTACTTGCGTGTCCCAAGATGTTCTGGTTGTAGCTCTGCTCAAGTTGATCCAAGTGCTGTGCAAGCTCAGAGAGATCTGGCGCGGTGAACTGGATTGATCAAGTGAGCGATCAGTGATCGATTCACTGAAACATTACTGACATAGTTGCCTTCTACCGAGTGTGAGCAGCGTTAACATGTCTGATTGGAGGTGAGAATGACGATCCACGTACGGAGCAGCGAGTTCAATGCATGTTGGGCACAAAGCAGTGACCCAGGCTGTTGAAGCTCGTGGTAAATGAGAGGCAGGAGGCTTTCTAAACCTGCCATGACTCCAAGCGTGATGGTCGTCGTTCGAGGTGAAGCTGACGTTGCCTAAATTTGACGTCCTTACGCGTTCACGCGTGTCTTAAGTAATCACTAGATTCAGACTAGGGTCTGCTACGCTGCGCCGAGTGTCCTCTAGGCTCTTGTTCACCGTCCACATCAACCTCAGAATGCCAACATACAGGAAACTAGCACCCACTCATACTCTACGCCTCATTCAGGCCATATTCCTTCTCTCTGCCGTCGTCCACGCCGCTGCAGACGACTCCGGACCATTCGACTGCCATTTCTCAGTAGGGGAGTTAAATTACGATTTATCAGGACTCGGAGGCTTGAAAGTTCTAACTCGTACGAGGGAGTCACCCCCGAGTACCTATGAGGATGAACTAAGGTTTGATTTGTGCGCGGACCTGACAGAGGTGGAGGATAGGGCTTCAGAAGACCAGGTATGCTTTCAGATGGAGCAATCCTCTCAGCTGACCACAACCTATTGTATAGTGCCCTCCAGGCACAAGAGCATGTCTAACCACGATAAACAAAAGGGAAGGCAATCCTGATCGTATAACGGCGGTCGTGTCCAGCGCATTATCGTCATCCTCCGACGTTGAAACCTCTGTGCTGTCATGTACGTGCGATAATGGAACTCTGAGTTTATGCTCGATTTTAATGGGGTCGTATAGCACCCCAGGGTGTTGCCATAACACTTCATGGTGCTTCCTACCCACCCTCCCCCTCAATTTCGGTTCCTCAGTCACTCAAGGTTTCGCTGACATGTGCAGAGAGCACAATGGAGCCACAGTTTTCCTCTTACGAAAACGGGCAGGTGCTGGTTGAATGGAGCTCACCTGCGGCCTGTGGGACCACAGAGACACCGAAAGAAGAAGATGGTGGTATTGAGGATGGGGGTAAGGAAGAAAACGCGCCCATTGAGAGCGTTGGAAGTGGTCTCGGGTTCTTCTTTCTTATGTAAGTATAACTTTGTCTGATTTTGCTGTCATCCTCATTTGATCGTATGAACAGGCTTATTCTGGCGTTTGTCGCATATTTCGCCTTGGGAGCGTACTCCAACTATTCTACATACGGAGCCCGTGGTTGGGATCTGATACCGTCAGTTGAACTCGTTCCCGTGTGATCTTGTGACTAAACCAGCGACAGACATCGAGATTTCTGGAGAGAGGTGCCTTATATGTTGCAAGACGTCGTTGCCCACTTGTGTTCAAACATACGAACCCAACGGTCAAGTCGTGGTGGATACATAGCTGTATGAGCTGGTTGATCGGGCACGGCATGGACGGATTGGTAGGATATCACCTTTCAAATTATAGATTCGAAGCTAGTTGGTTACCCATAATTCTCTTCTCTTTGACCGATGGCTGCACTCTCTCAAGCCTTGGAATAAATCCATGTTCAAACGACCTTTTTACGTACTCGACGCGATCAATTAGCGCCGCTGTGAAAAGTTGAACATAAATTAAATAACCTCCTGTCCTTCGAGACGACGTTCCCCATACACATATCCCTGTCTCTTTCATATGGTATACCAACAAAAGTGGCATGTAGTAACGGTTGGCAAGAAGCCCGGTGTATATTCAACTTGGTAGGTGTCTCCCATCCTCCCCAGCGACGCGACAGCTCGACGCGTCTGGAGCGAGAACACACACTGACCTTGTTCCTTGCTGCATTTGACGCGTGACGGAAACAATAGGCTTGAAGCTGCGCCCCAGACCAAGAACATTCCCGGAGGCGCAACTTACCAGGGCTTTCCTTCGCAAGCGGAAGCTATCTGCGCATTCGAAGCGGCCAAGGCAAGAGGGGAAGTCAGAGCGTACCCAGATCCAGAAAAGAAAGACAAATCCTCAAGCAAGTCAAAGAACGCGCCGCTCTCGCCGCTTGGGGAAGAGGTCTCGTTGTTGAGGACACCCCTGGATATGAAAATGGAAGCCGAATCGACGGGGTTCCAGACGCCCGTCTCCTCGCCTGTTCGTTCGCGCGTTGCCAATCTCAGACGAACACTGCGAGATTCGCCAACAACAAAATCCTGCCCGACGTTTTCGTCCCTTCCAACAGAGGTTACGCAAGTAAATCCGCCCTTGTTCATTGAAAACGACGGTCCCCCGTATAGCCCTGTAGCGCAACTGTCGCCCCATTTCACGTTCAACTCCAGCTCTTCGAGAGCTTACCCGAGTATCTCAAACGGGCTCTTGTTCGGGACGGATATCCGAGAAATGCCCCCGCAATTCGACGTATCGGACTGGGACTCGCCTCCCCCCACACCCATCTCTTCGGACTCGCACCCCGGTGCTGAGGAACACACTCTGAATCACAGGATGTGTATACCTCTGCATCCGGGCCCACTATCCAGGAGTAAAGGTGTGGAGTATCTGAGTATAACCGATCTTGCGGAGATGCAGCTCGTCGATCCTCGTATCTGGCTCCCGAAAACTCCTGTCTTTGATCCGGACAACATTAAACCCCGACCTTTGACGCGACCACCAAGCCCTGTGAAAAGAGATGGATCCCCTTTCCTTATCCATGACAGTGTCGGCAACAGCCCGAAACTTGGACGCCAAACACCTCCGGTGAACAGTCCGTTCGTCAGAACTGGCCGCGGGAGGCACATAAGACTCACCCCAAGCCCATCCTTGCCGATCTTGCCCGATAGGCAACTCGAGAATAAATGCTTGAGCTGCGGGTCACATCTCACCCAGGAAAACCGCGGCATAGGCAAGGAGAAGATGCGCCACAAATATCTTGCTGAACAACCTATGGAGTACTGTTCCAGTCCCAGCAGGTCCCACGTCCAGTTGGTATCTTGCGATGGTAAAAACGAGCAAACCACTATCGTGGTTCGTTGCCCCCCGGACTGCCCCCATGAAACTTGCTATCGTTCCGCAGTAGCGGAGTCCTCCAGAAGACCCATTAGTTCTCGATACGTTGATGCTTGTGTTTCTCCTATTTTCTCGATAAGCGGTTGCATCCAGGGCATGGACAGCCCTGCCAAGATTCGTGCTAAAAGACCCGATTTGGATGGCGATCCCCGGGATGAATTTGCGGGGTTTACGCACACATCATATCAAGGTGTATCTCCGGAAGCGGATGTCCGTTCGTCTATTGTTAAGGGCACCATGGTTCCGATAAACGCTGTAGAGTGAGTTACCTTCTGTCATTACCTTCTTTTTTCTCCGTCAGTCGTGATGTAGACCATGTTCATTGGTCAGGATGGGGAGGATACGTTGGCGGAAAGTGTCTCGAGCCCGACGGCTGGCACACCTCATGGGTTTATTGGCCCTCTCTGATCTTGCGTGTCTCTCGGTCGTGCTGACAGTGACTGTCCTCACTCATGTATTTTGGGCACTTCAGAACACTGTTTGGACGACCATCTCCGATACAGGTTTCTAACTTGCAGATCGATAGATGGAATATTTGAGATGCCTATCTGAGTGTCTCCGCCGATTCATAAGGTTTGCTGGGTTGTGTACGGGGCAGTGGTTGGGTGTGTGCGATTGGATGGTGGTTCAACATGTTTATTACTATTCTTGCTTGGGACCTGTGCATATCGTTGACGACTTATTAAGTGTCCGCATACAACTTCCAACCTTGAGGGACCGAAGTATGAATGTCGCGTCGCCGTGCAACAAGTATGGGTCTGACAAGTCTAGTGGCCTCGGGATATCCGTTAGATCGGGCACGACTCTGCTACAGTAGTGATGTCTCGTACCTCTGGAAAAGGATGGGGGTGCCGGCCAACGGGATTTGTAAATTTGCATCGAGGATCACCCCCAAATACCCTGATTCGAGGTTTGTGTCCGCGTGGGCACATCTTCATGGCGAAGTAGATTATCCCGTGTTGATTGAGTCGGTGGCCATGACAAGTTAAAGAATGCCCTGGTTACTAGGTATCGAATATCCAAACCATATTGACAGGAGCGTACGTATCCACTGAGAGTGCAGAAGTCAAGGATCGGTGACCAACTCCCAGCCCTGAGCGAGTGGCTTGCGCGACCTTGGCCGAGCAGTGGCCATACGCGGCCGAACGGACTTGTCAAGCCTGGGAGCCCAAGGGACGCTAGCGCAGTGATCTCCTAGCCTCTCTTTGCAACACCCCTTGGTAATCCCGAACCCCTGCTTGTGGAAGAGCTTGGTCGGGTTCCACCTCCACTGCCGCTTACGCTACCGGTTGCACTAGCTGACCTTGTGCGAGGAATGGTAGACGTGGACATGGACGCTGACGATTTCCTATCAACTTCGACCGCAAAAAGGAACGTCGTCGCGTACCAGTCTTTGATAATCCCCTCGCTCGTGACGCCTTCGCGGCGGTAGCAGTCGCTCGCGTTCCCCTTACACCCCTGACGCCACTACTGACGACACCTGCGCCTCGGCCCTTTGGAGGAACCTTGGCCGCAAGTGCTGCCGCTGCCTCTTGTTTGGCGCGTTCTTCTGCCTCTCGCTGTGCTGCCTCTTCTGCTTCCCGGCGTGCACGTTCCTCGGCTTCCCTACGAGCCATTTCTTCCCTTTCTCGCTCAAGTCGAGCCCGTTCAAGAGCTTCTTCTCGGTCTTTGACTAGCCATTCCTCATCCTGACAGGTATCGGTTCAGTACCACTCACAATGGGCACAACACTCGGCTGTCCCCCGAACGTTTGTACGACACCAGGTCTACTCACAGCATCTGCACCTCCCCATCGTTCATCGAAAACCAAGCGCGTCACAGTCTCGGACTTGGCAAGCAGATTGGCATACTTGTCCAACAGTGCATCAGTTTGCGCTAGTTGCTCCGCCACTTGCTGGCAGAGTAGGGACACGTCAGGCTCTGATGTAGATAACGATCCCAAAGCTGAGACATACCTCGGTTGCGCCTTTGGTTACTTGGAGGGCATCGTTCAACACGGCGAAAGATGCATTGAGTTTTCTGAGGATGAATAAATCGCTTTGTAGCTTCTCTTCGCGAGTCTTTTCGGCGACGACGGGTTGCAATATAGTATTATTTGCATCGTGCCCGTCGAGACTGGTATCCCCGCCTTCTTCATATTCTTCACCCTCTGTGATCGCGCTCTGTTCGGCAGAGAAGCAAACTGGAGCGGGGGGCGGTGCGAGAAGGCTGAAGCGCGGGCCATCGCGACTATAGGGCTTGTCCGACAACGAAAGTTCTGAGAGAGATAGATCTGCGCCACCAGGGCCAGTGTGGGTATGCGAGGACGCGTCGAGTGGATCGGAAGATGGCAACGACTGCGAGAGAAGATGCGAGTCATCCTCAGAGCCGAGTGGGATGGACGACGATGGAGTCGATGGGGACCAGGATGGCATCGTAGTATCAATGTGGATTCGGATTCAAGGAAATCTCCGCGAATGATTACAGCGCGCGATGGTATTAATGTGTTGTAAATTCTAGTCTAGTCCTTCAAACCGTTGCCATTTTCCTTGTCTCCGCCTGTTCTGGCCAACCCTACAGATTCCACCAACCCCGCATAGTCTACTTTACCGCCCCGAAGACCCGAATTCAACCCGACAGACCTAAACACGCACGCACCCAAGTTCGAGAGAAGGCAACCAAGTCTGAGAGATAGTGCTGCGAGGGGCAGGAGCGGCGAGGCAAAGAACCCAACCTGGTCCTGCAGCGAACAGCATCAGCAACCAAAGTCGCACAGCTACATGGATCGGTCTTACCATAGGATGAGTCAGGTCTTCCTCAAGTACTATGACGTGGGATCCACTCATTTTTCGCAATTGAAGTCGGACAACCATCCTTCCAAGGGTAAGCCTATTAAGTTAGTTGAAGGGCGAGGGGAACTTACCTGCCCGCCTTGCTTAGGAAGGGGTTAAACCAGACGTTGAGTTTTTCCTGGACTTCGACGACGAGAACGTTCAAGTCGCTATCGTACACTGCGCGTGGCAAGGACGTCAGCGGGTCCGCCAAACATCGTCAACGGTTCGAATACTCACTGACACTGCGAACCTCGACCTTCGTCTCCGGACTAGCGAGTCTGTACCACTGAAAGAGGCCCAGAATCTCGTTTCGGGAGTTGGCCTTGCAGAGTGGGTGCAAAAACTTGGCGTCCGGGGCGAAGTACTTCTTGACAGTGGTTTCTAACTCGACCGCATCGCGTGTCATGCAGAGCGTACGAATAATGCTGGGGATATCTTTCTTTGGGTCTTGCATGTGGGTAAGAGTGGCAGACGAAAGGACGCAGAGCGATATGAGCGGGTGGGGGACAAGATATGAGGAATTCGTTGGCTGATGGACGCGGCCTTTTATAGCCAGCAGTCACGGGGGGAGGGCTCGATCTATCGTCGGAGTAGATAAATTCTGTCACTCCACCGACATTCGAAAATGAATGTCTGTGATCGACATTCTTGCCAACGAGTCGACCACCGCGGGGGTTAATCCAGCTCGCAGTTCCCTGGTCCGGGCGTACGGGTACGATGCATTCTGAAGCTTGGAGGGGCGCGATGCTTAAACCTCGAGCGAGAGTTGGCGGCGAGCGGAGTGTCTGTCGAGTACGAGGTGCGAATTGGTATTCTGCGGGGCGTGAATAGGGTGCCATTGGCGACGTAGAGGACATACTTATGCCTGTGATCTCGATCAGTTGGTATCCTGACTGGGGGGTGGTTCGCCGGACATCTGGCTGGGGGTTGGCCAATTCTCGCCGCCGAAAATGCCATTGTTTCGCTGATTTTGGAGTTGGATTTTTTTTACAGGGAGGAGGATGAAGGGAAAAATAAAACAGCGTAATACGCTGGGGTCAAAGGGGGGATATTGTAGGTGGGATGGGAGGAAAGTCACTAGTCAGGGAAGACCACCCGATTGTGGCATGTGGAATAAATTTTGTTTTGGGAGGGGAAGCGGAGTTGTGGCAATCCTCGCCTAGAACCGATCCACAACCATTGGCACTTGCTCGCCGCGTCGCATGTCTGGGCGGTCTCGCTCCCTTTTCATGTTCCAACGACGGCACAATGGCGGGGAATTATTTGCGCCCTTCTTGCGGGAAAAGTCACCCCCGACGTTGTCCAGAAAACGCTCACCGTCTCGACGAGCAGCAAGTCATCGCGACTAAGCAGATCATCGCGCACTGCGCCAGTCGGTCCATTTGCAAGTCGAAAAATCCACAGCACCAACGGATTGGAGACCGGTCATCTTGGGGAACTTGTCAAGGCAACCGAACGGTGAAAAAATCCGTCCTCTTGATCACAGCAGACCATGCACTCGTCTTGTTTGTTTCGACACTTACTGGTGCCACGCTCGCGCCCGTTGCGGCATCACGAGCGTTTTATTCACCGCCCTCGTGTGGACGGGGAGGTCATAGGCCGATCCAGGGGTTTTGCCATGTCAAACTGTTGGGTGAGTGTCTTGATTCACTCCAAAACATTCATGCGACGGGGGGACATCTGGTTGGCAGGTTGATGGACTCGTTCGCCGTCAGCGGCACGTCCCACAGGGGTGTCGAATCTCCCCAATTATTTGAGGTAGTTTTGAAAAGTTTCTGCAGTTTTGCGGTCATACTACCTCACACAAACATCTTGCTGTTTTTTTTTGAAGGCTTTGACGAGCACGCGGTGAGTTGCACACTTGGACTATGGTGGTCTTGAACAACTTGCCTGCGCCCCTAAAATGTGACGTGACATATCCCCTATTTGGTGACAATGTCACGCCAAAAATTCCCATCTGCGTACGTCTCCCTGGGCCACGTCCACGATCAGTATCTGAAATCCGTGCAGGTGTTTGGGGCGTACTATTCTGTCGCTAGAGTACTTCATGTTCGATGCTCTTTGTGAGCATTCCTGCGCAATGTGCGCCAAATAGTGTCCATTCGCCCTGGCCGGCGGTGTTTCGATTTCGAGCGGTCTAGGCAAACTCAATCCTCCGTCAATTTGGGTTCCTGAAGCAAAGATTCACCTTTATTCGTGAAGACCAGTCTGAAAATTGTCAGCAAGCAGCTTTGGTATGGCCCACGGCTCTTGTTGACACTGTTCTTCGGAAGCAAAGTGACGCAGAACAAATGAAGCAGTAGCCGTTGCAAACTGAGGTCCGCAAGCTTATGCGCGTTTGGTGCGGTCTTGCCGTCACACCACCCTGACGGGGAACGGAGTCTGAGTTGAACTACAAATGGGCCCGTTTTTTTTTCTTTGCTTTCCCCTGCCTTCGTGTCTTGACCTTATTCCGCGTCTTGAAACCGGACACGCCCCTTCGTCTCTACTACCCTCTTGACATTCAAATGGACCCAGGGAGATTGCCAGCTTACCGCTCATCGTATCTGCTAAGATTTCATCCCTACCCGAGAGCGAAACCGTCAACTCGTGAGAGGATTATGGTGGGTCACCTCTCCTTTGCTGTCTGGGAAAATACTCACTGTAAATCTCTGTCACACAGGCCTCACCTTGGGAAGATCAGTCCTACGGACCTCCTCAAGTGGAAGCGTTGGATCTAGTGAGCTTTTTGTTCGAAATCTCTACTCTCTGGCTAGACGACGCATTTAGAAAATCGACATCTCGTCAACTGTAAATCAAGCTGTTCATGGAACTGTCGTTCACATGCAGTCACGTCAGCGACTTCTCAGCGTGTCTTCTCTTATTGTCGTAAGAAACCCTACTCTATTTTCACGGTTCGCTCACTAAAACCCACAATAGGATCTTGCACTGCTATTCGCGAAAAGGCTGTCTTTCAAAAAACACTAGTTGTGTCCGCTCAGCGACGCCAACAGCTGCCCGATTAGTTGTGATGGATATGAGGTGCCCAGATACATTCAATTTATCAATGTAATTAAAGGATACTCGGTATACGAATCATTGGGGAGGGATAAAGCGACGTCTGTAATGCGAAGTTGTCTATCTCAGAGCCAGAATTCGGTGGTTGTCTTTGCCAGCCCGCACAATGGCCACCTTCCCGTCAATTAGAGAATCCCGGGTCAAAAGGAAGCGAGGATCGCGTTGTGCTTTGTTGTTCAGGTATAATCCACCTGCTTGAGCCAAATGGCGTGCTGCCGCTATGGGGTGGTTAGTTAGGTGTCGAAAATAACATTACCGCACTCACACTTCGATGAAGCAAGCTGGTGGTTCGCGATAATATTTGGTAATGAGGTATGGAACATCTCTTCTTCAGTGCAAAACACAAGTCGGGGATCGCCAGTCAGCGATTTAATGATCTGTTCCGCCGTTAGTGTAGTATAGTCCGTGCCAAAAAGTACTTGGGTTGCTGTTCTGGCTGCGTTCAATCCGTCCTCTGGCAGAAAATACACATTAGTCATAGCCAAGGTCGACAGGACAGTGACTGACGGCCATGGACCATCAATGTTACTTCCTCCGCTAAGAGCTTTTGTGCGATACGATGTTCCGGAGATACCTAGCTTGCATCAGAATCGCATCGGGAGAAAGAAAGGAGAGAGCGTACCCGGTGATCGTGCATAACAGAAGATATCCCCTCTACAGACAACATCGTAAAAAGTTTGAGATATTTCTCAACATCTGCGTCGCTGGTACGCATAAAGAACTGTAGCCATCGAATTAGTATCTGGAATCTTAGAAAAAATGCTGGAAAAACCTGGTAGAAATCAAAGTAACTGGTCGATTCGTGTTCCAACCAGATAGCATTCCCCGTGCTCTTGCCAAACTTCTCCCCCCGTGACGTGGTCAAAAGTGGCGTTGTCAATGCGAAGCCTTTCTCCTTAGGAGCGTCTTCGGCAGAGAGCGCGGCATGCTCGACTTTGCTTATAAGTTCTACGCCAGAGAGAATGTTTCCCCATTGATCGGATCCACCGATTTGAATGGTGCATCCGTGTGTTCTGTGCAGCTCGTAAAAGTCGTAACCTTGCAGGAGCTGATAGGTGAACTCGGTGAAGGAGATACCTTGTTGAGTATTCATTCGCGTTTTCACGCTGCCGATGCCAAGTCAGGAAGATAAGGTCAACGAATCAGGTCGTACCTATCTCTCGTGAGCATGTTGTTTATCCGGAAATGGATGCCAGTCGTACGTAGAAAGTCGAGCAAGTTGATGTCCTTTAGCCATGTAGAATTGTTGAGAACTTGTATTGGGGGCGGGGTGGACGATCGAGCTGACAATCTGTCCATCGCATATGTGGCCGCACTATGAAAGAATTTCTGGATTGCTTGGGTGAGTTTCACTGTATTCTCCTCCATCTGCGTTTTCTCGGCCAGCTGGCGTTCAGTCATACGCCCTGAAGGATCTCCGACCAAGCCTGTCCCGCCACCTATCTATGGTCAATAAGTCACGGAACAATGACTAATTGTACTGTCATTTGGCCACTTACGACAGTGATCACATTGTTACCGCGCAATTGGAAATGCAACAGACAAACCAAAGGTAGAAGATGGCCAGCATGGAGTGATTTTGCCGTGGGGTCGATCCCAAGGTAGACGGTGCGATGTTGTTCCAGGTGTCTCTCAAGATCATCCGGGCTGGGGCGGGGTACCTTTCAGTGCATAAGCTGGTCGTGATTCATGAGTCCACTCACCGCGTGACATTCGCTATGAACTGCCTGGAACGGAGCTCTTGAACGAGATTTCGGCCATTGTGGAGACGTCTTCTAGATGAATATGCATTCTTCGTGTTGTCAGCGAATGAGCGCGTGCATCGACGAGCAAGACGGAACATCTGACAGTGGCCGAGTTCCAGACACAAAAGAAAAATGCGCGGCCCGGACGGACCGCAGACGGTGCTGATCGGGATTTTTGAGTTGCACTGCCACCATCATGGAGTTCGAAGTGATTGCGCGATGCCCTACGACGAATGCGCGCGTATCTTCCATGAAACTCGCCCGTAAGTAAACCTTGGCTTCTTTGGAAATCAACGCCGGACAAACCAATCTCCAAGATGGCGTCACCATGCTGCCAACCTTCATGCCGGTGGCGACCCAAGGTGCGATCAAGGGGCTGACACCACAACAAGTCGAGTCTCTCGGAATCACCCTCATTCTGAACAACGCATATCACTTAAATCTCAGACCGGGGACTAAGATACTGAATGAAGTTGGAGGGGCACACGCATTCCAAGGATGGGATCGTAATATTTTGACGGTAGGTGTTTCTCGTCCTTCTATTGGCGTGTTTCATAAATCACTCCGTTCCCCATCAGGACAGTGGTGGTTTTCAACTCGTCTCTCTCGACAAGTTCACGAAAATCACAGAGGAAGGAGCCCTATTTTCGAGCCCTTTCACCGGAGAGTCTACCATGTTGACTGTAATTTACCGGTGGTATATGCGTGTTAATGAGCTACTGATGTGATCGTTCCTAGCCAGAAGAAAGCATTTCAATACAACATTCCATCGGTGCAGACATTATCATGCAGCTAGATGACGTCGGTAGGTCCTCGGAACATATCTAACCTATGTGCCTGACGAAGCCCAGTCAGTAGCCTTACCGTCGGGCCCCGAGTAGGCGAGGCCATGGAGCGTTCCATCCGGTGGCTTGATCGATGCATCGAGCACCACGAGCGATCAGGCCGAAAGGACAGGCAAAATCTTTTTGCAATAGTCCAGGGCGGGTTGGACCCTGTTCTCCGCGATAAGTGCCTGGATGCCATGATCGAAAGGAAGGACCATGTAGCTGGGTTTGCAATTGGTGGTCTAAGCGGAGGCGAAGAGAAAGGTATGTTCCGTGATCGTTCAAGAAGTGACTTCCACCCGGAATATGTCTAGATGTGTTCTGGAGAATGTGAGAATCACCCACACAAGTGGTTTTGCAATGTTCTCACCATTGACAGTATCAAACAATGTGCGGACAAATTGCCAATCGATCGTAAGTCCCCATTCGCATCCTGCACAACACAAGGTTTCATGTCGCCACCAGGACCGCGGTATTCGATGGGCATTGGCTTTGCGGAGGGTCAATATCACGGCACTTTTCAATCCAATTCTGGCTGATCGTCCGCTGCTATAGATCTTTTGGTCTGTGTAGCGCTAGGGATCGACATGGTGCGTCTTGCAAGCATACCCAAGGGCTTGGGGGTGCCGATAATTCTCCCAGGCAGATTGCGTATTCCCTACTCGGACTGCTAGATTTGGAGTTGCCTTGACTTTCAACGGTCCATTGAACCTTCGTGCGTACGTAGCACCTCATTGGGTCGAGTATTGACCCTTTCCCAGGTCTGAAGAAGCATGCCAAGAGCATGGAACGAATCGACGACAACTGCCCCTGCCCAACATGCAAGGCTGGAACGCCTCGTGCGATGCTGCATCACATTGTCACGATTGAGACTGCAGGAGCGCACGGTATCTGACTTCGCCTCTAATTACCGTTTAATTCTGACGGGTTACTCAGCGCTGACACAGCACAACTTGGTGTTCCAGGCACAGTTGATGGGCGGGGCCCGAGATGCGATTATGGAAGGAAGATTCCCCGAGTACCTTCGATTGTTCTTCAAGAATTATTTCGGTGACCATGGATACCCGGAGTGGTGCATCAATGCCTTAAAAAGTGTGGGTGTGGACTTGCTCGAGGGCGAATGCGTGCCCGTGATACCCGGACGTGGTGCAAAGTGGGAGTACTCGGACGGCGCATAGGCGAACGAGAATTTCAATGACAATATTTGCGCAAGTAGACAAATGATGTATATCATCTTTTACTTTTTCGACTTGGCCGGGCGTTCTTCGCTCGTCTCCTCTCCGCAACTTTCCGTGCTCTGTGAATCTGGTCGACCGTCTTGATTTCACTCTTGACACGTCGGAGAGACTTTTCTCCGAGTCGTTTACCGCTGCTCCTCTTGGACAATTTCCCAGTGTTTTTGGCTGGCCGCGCTTGCGAACCCTCGCTCTCTCCGCCAGCCGTGTTCTCTTCCTTCTTCTTGAGTTGCCTCGTTTTCCGTTCGTAGTCCTTGGAAAGTTTGTCAAGCGGCTTTGCCTCGAACGTCTTGTTGTGCCTCCATCGCCTCCCACCACTTGCATGTACAGAAGCTGGTCGCGCTGCTTCCCGCTCTCCGACCTTGGGTATAGTCACTTTCGTTTTCTTCTTCCATTCATCGAAGCGGCCGCTTCGATAGGTCGCAGGAAGACGTGTTCCATTCTCCGTTCGTACCAGTTTGACGTTATCTGAGCCAGTACCGTCTCCTTTGATGAACTTTTTCTTCTTTTTGTCCCAGGTCATCTTGTTGTGTCGGTGCCTCTCAGCCAGTGTAACATCCCCCGTCAGATCGAATATAACCCCATGGGCTTGTATGGCGAATGAAGATGCCCCGTCAGCGAGTGAGTATCTGGAAAAAAAACGCCGGTCAGCAGGTAGTGCACGCAGATGCAACGAGATGTACCCTTTTTCGGTGTTAGCGTCCTTGTGGTAGTGTGACATGTAGAACTCCTCGTCACGGTAGTTGTCTTTCGTTTTGCTCGAAGTTTCGAACACAGCCTGCAAAACTATGAGACAGAATCGTTGCTCACACGACCATGCGTACCGCAATGTCCTCTTCGTCGGCCAGATCCATTTCGATGTCGCCCTGCGGCAATGAATCTTCGTCGTCGGCGTCAGGAACTCGGGGTGAGGGGGCCGTCGGCACCGATCTTCCTACCGCTTTCGCCAGCGCTTTCCTGCGTTCCTTCATCAACGCGGCATTCGCAGCTCCACCTTTCCCTCGCGTCCCAACTTCAAAGACGGTTTCTGCAGGCTGGAACGCGCTGACAGCACGAACCATTGCAAGTCTTTTTTCCTCTCTTTCTGTTTCTTCTTCAAATGACGCGATGCCCTCGCCGTCTTCCGTTTTGGCTTGCCGCATGAGTGACAGTACTGGATGTGCCCCTTGCGCAACCCCAGCCCATCCATCCCCCGACTTTGCCATTTCCTTGGCTCGTTTATAACTTGCGGCGCTGGCTTTCCCTCGACTTCGTTCATACATCGATTGACCGCGATCCATGACGCCACGGAGGCTGGGTAAACCGTGATGTGCTGCATGCAGCGTGCGGATGTATTCGACCTCGGCATCAATAACATCCCGGGGAAAAGGACCGAGTATGAGTGATTGTGTGTACGGCTCCTCACAGGTTCGAACAGATGGTGGGTGAACGGCGACGCCGAGCAACGGTCGCGCGAGAAAGAGCTGTAGGTCACATAGATATGCGGCTTCGCTGTGGGTCACAAAACTCCAAGCCCACCCCTTTCTCCCTGCACGAGCTGTCCTCCCGACACGATGGACAAAGATTCTCGCGCCGACAGGAAAGTCGTAGTTGACGACGTGCTCGAGGATCGGAATATCAAGCCCACGGGCGGCGACATCTGTGACGACCAAGATCTGTGTCCTTCCTGCTAGAAATTGTGACATTTGGAAGGTCCGTGTGGATTGAACAAGGGACCCATATAGAGCAGAGACGGCGTAACCTGCGGCGGTGAGGAGCGCCGAAAGATACTCGACGTGATGCTTCGTGGCTGCGAACACAAGCGTCTGGTGGGGTGCTGTGTGAAGAGGGTATTTTACCTTTGCCTTGCCTTTACCCTTTGAGTTTTTGTTGAGGCTATCACCTTCGGGTGGTCCGTTATTCGCGAAAGGAACTTTGATGACGTCCCTCAGGAGCGAGAGCAAGGCAGCATCCTTTTCAGACTGCTTAACGGAAAAGAAGGTCATCCGGAGGTCGGCGCTAATTTTTGATTCTGCGTCCAGCCGGACGAGTTTTGGGTCTCGCAAGCCGGCTTTCGCAAACTCGACGAGGGATTTTGGGAGGGTGGCGGAGAATAGGAGGGTTTGACGTGACGAAGGAAGGCGGGCGAGAATCTCCGACAAGGCGGTGGAAAAGCCGAGTTCGAAAAGGCGATCGGCTTCATCGAAGACGACGTATTGAACTGAAGCAAGCGAGAGAGACATTTCGACGATGAGGTGGAGAAGGCGACCGGGAGTTGCAATGATACTTTAACCGGGTTAATGTTACGTGCAGAATATGAAGCGAAGAGACGGATCACTGACACATCTGGGTTACCGCTGATCACCTCGAACTGTTCGTCCATGCCTTCACCGCCGACGATCAGACCCCACCGGAGGGTCCCTCCCGACCCCATTTTGGAGTTGTCATCATCGACGTCATGGCTATCACCAGCATGGGATGCTGCCTCACTTTTCCAGCCTTTCGCGAGGCTTTTGCCGACTTTGAAAACCTGGAGGGCAAGTTCCCGGGCTGGCACGATTATGATTGCGCGTGCACCAAAAGCATGGGCATGACGTCCGCCAAGACGTTGTACTAAGGGGATCATATACGCGAGGGTCTTTCCGGAACCGGTGCGAGCCATGCCGACGAGATCGCGGGGGGGAGTAGCAAGAAGGGAGGGAATCGTCGCGCGTTGGATTGGGGTCGGAGTACGGTATCCCTGAAGTGTAAGCGCACGAAGCAGGTGCGGATGGAGACCTAGAACGGATGAGAGAAAGAACGGAGGGTGAGGTGTAGCACCGACCCATGCTCTGAAAACTGCCACCACCGACATCACCCTTTGTTTTTCCCTTGTTCTTTATTTTTTTGAGCAAGTGTGTTCCGTCCTTGACGTCTCTTTTGACGATGGCGTCGTGGATGAACTCGTCGAGTCCGTCGTCGTCGGTGTCCTCGTCGTACGGGAGGAGGGTGTCCCGGGTGCCGGTCAATGCGGATGCTATGTCCAAGTCGTGGTCTGAATCGCGATCGTTAGCCAGGGATCTCTTCCGTTTGAGCGATGCCATTGGCGATGCTCCGGAGATGACTGCGGCGAGACCCAAATGAATGTGGTCGAGGCGGAACCTAGCTGTGCTTTCCCAAGTCTATAAAATGTCCGACTTCTCCCGTTTCTCTTCCCCATTCCCCTTTCCTCATCACGACCGTCACGATGTTCAAGTTTCTCTTCTTCTTCTCCTCCATCTGCGCTCTCTTTTCTCTCGCTTTCGCCCTCCCCCTCGTCCCGCGGGACGTATGGGTACCCAAAATCACATCTCCATTTGCCACCACCAGCTGGGTCGCTGGCGGCACTTACACCGTCACCTGGGACACCTCGTCCAAGCCCCCCCAGGTCACGAATCCTATGGGCAAGGTCTTCCTGCGTATTAACAATGCAACACAATCCACTCCCCTTGCACACGACTTCCTCTTGACTGCAGGTCAGGTCGATGTGACCGTTCCCGCGGATACCCAGCCCTCTGACCAGTGGATCATTGTTCGTAAGTCGATTCCCGACCAAGTTACTTTGGTGCCACAACTCACGTCGCACCTTTCCCCAGTCTTTGGTGACTCTGGTAACTGGAGTCCACCCTTCACTATCACCCCATCATCATGATCGCTATGGATATTTATGCCATGACTCGGATGACTGCATGACCATACTCATTCCTATCACGGACTCGATGGACGCTTGGGACATTCACATACTTGACTGGACTTGTCATCTGAACATTTTTGGCTACACATCATTCCGCATCTGTGTATAGAATACTAGGCTGTGTTACAGCATCTGTTTGCACTGTTTTCTCTTGTGGGCAATGAGGCTATTTCAAGCACTCTTTGAACTTCCTGGGCGTCTCGCATCGTTTTCTACTATCCCACATGTTCAAATTCTTGGTCGTAGCTGCCGTCGCCTATGCAGTATATCAATTGTTTTCCTCGGACGATCGAGATGATCCTCCGCCGAGTCGTTCTCAACCGTATGAACCTTCAGTTCACCGTCGCGATGAGCGGCAACACCAGGACTACGTCGGCTCTTACCAGAGAGATCGTATCCAGGTGGAACCCCCAGACTATGCGTATCCCCGAGCGCAGAGGATCGACTCCTACCAGAAAGCGCGTACCCAAGTAAAAGCTTCAGACCATGCGTATCTCAGAGCGCAGAATGTCGACTCGTATGAAGGAGCACATTCCCCGGTGAAAGCCTTTGAATCAAACGACACGTACCTCGGATCACAGAGGATCGACTCTCAGAAAGTTCATCTCCCGGTGGAAGCCACAGACTACGCATCTCTCCGAGCCGAGGCTAGACAAGAAGGCGAGTTGATGTCCCAATGTCGCCGTCTGAGTCAAGAGGCATACAATCTCCGTCACCATGTCCGTGCCAAGGCCCTTGCAGAGGAGGGCAAACGCCACCAGTCCAAGATGGAAAGGCTTGACGCTGCAGCCAGTACCATTGTATTCGAAGGTAAACCCGTATATATATTTTTCATGGGCAATCGAGCAACTGAAAAATGTTCACAGAAAACAACCGGGTAAGGTGATCAGCAAAAATGTCGTACCTTTACTGTACAACTTTCAGGACGGACATGGGCGGAGGGTCGACCTTCATGGCCTTTACGTGAAAGAAGCCATTGCGTATTCTGCGAAGGCTGTCGCAGACGCCCGCCGAAGACGTGACTCCGAGATCCGGTTAATTGTCGGTGTGTGCACTTCAACTGTGTGGTGTGGTGCTTTTGGCTCATAATGTTTGGCAGGCCAAGGCAATCATTCAGAGGGAGGCATCTCTAGGCTCAAACCTGCGATACAAGAGGACATGCAGTCGTGAGTATTCCTGACAGACGCTTTCATGACGATGATTGATACATGCTTCAAGGCGTGGACATCGCGTCGAAGTCGATCCAAGGAACCCAGGTGTGTTGTTAGTTCGATTAGGGTGATATAAATCGTGGGACTGTCTTATCCGATCGGACTTGTTATACACTCATTTTTACTTCCTTATCGTTCCCGTATCTTTACGGACTGCTGTTGTGGTGTTCTACGCGTCGTTCGTTTTCTATCTAGCCTTCCATCATTTGAGTCTCCTCATCTAGTTCATCGACTTCTGCAAGCAATTCTGTGCAATGCCCCTCTGGGACTATTGGTCATCCAAGTCTCGTAAGAGTCGAGCAAACCAAGGTTTCTTGAGGGTGGTTCTGGGAGACTCGCTTCTCGGCTCGTCTTCTAATCATTCCACCATGCTCTACTCGATCGCAGGTGCCTGTCGCTGCTTACGTCGCATATCAATCATTCTTCGCAGACAATCGAGGTGACCGTCCACCTGCTCGGACTCTCGATCGTACGAATCCGCTCAACTCCCAGTTCGCTGACACAATGCGGCAACTCCGGCAGAGAGATCGTACCCCGGCGGAACCTACAGACTACGCGTCTCCCCGAGCCAGGCGAGGTGCCCACTGGGGATGTCGCACCTTCACTGCACAGTTCGCCGTGCAGAGATGCATATGAAGTCGACCTTCATAGTATCTACGTGAAAGAAATCATTGCGTATTCTGCGAAAATCGTTGCAGACGCCTGCTGAAGAGGTGAACCCGCGATCCGGCTATTCGTCGGCATGTGTATTTCAACTCTGCGTGATTTGATACTTCAGCTCATGATCTTTGGCAGGTCAAGACAATCATTCCGAAGGAGGCATCCAAGCTCAAGCCTCCGATACAAGAGGACATGCACTTGTGAGTATTCATGACAGACGCTTCTGAGGTGCTAGTTCGATTGAGCCGTGGGTGATATCTTGTTACGACCTGTCAAATTTCTTGCGTGATATACTTGGGTATCTATTTTGGCACACTGAGCTGTCTCTGTATTCCTCACTGGAGTCAATATGAGCTCAGCGATTTTGAGGATACCACAAAAGGGTTGACCAAGTGTGTGGACCAAATGGACGTCTAGTGGTTAGGATCGGATCAGAATGTTGAACCAAGAGGTGTCATTATCCAACTCGATAAATACAGTGATGTTATGTCTAAGAAGCTAATCAACACGGATTACGCTATACAGTCTACGCACGACCCAGTAAGATGCAAGAAATCCGATCGTTCCTGCGGTCAATGAGTTGCAAAAAAAGTGATTACGAGTTGCGAATTGGACGCACCCGTGATAAGGAAGTCAAACAGACAAATGAGAAGCAAGTATCCCAGATACAGCACAACACTAGTAAAGGAATCGAGCGAGAGACGTGACGCCCAATAGAACAGACCGTATAAGAGAACCCAGAATGCGCTCCCTCCTCCAGTCATGAACGCACGCCAGTGCCAGCTGTTGACAACGATAACCCCTCATTAAGGACATTGTTGTTCAGAAACGGAGAGAAGACACACCGATATTCTTCTGCACACAAGATAAAGTACGTGAAGAGAATTGCGACCATTCCTGTCGTCAGTGCAACTACCCCTGTTGTGAGCGCCAGGAAACCGAATGCATAGTATGCACGTGAAGCGAAGAGACTTGTCATGATAAAGTAGAGCTCGACAAATGCAGCGCCTACAAAGGGGTGAAAATATTAGCATTCAACAGAATATGTATAAACAACCCACCGAATGGTAGAATACCAGCAAGCAACGTGGATGCCTATTCTGAAGGTTATACTCAGTCAGACATTACATATCATGGAACATACCCAAGGTTGGAGGTAGCGAGGCGTAGGAGGTATCTGCCTAGGGATTTGATTCACCCTTACAGGGTGTGAAACACCCTATGTTCATCTTATAAGCTAACCGAAAAAAAAAAAGAGGGAAAATGGACACGCACCCCTTGTCGCGATCCGATGTAGGAGCCGATAGCTGAAAGGGGTGCAGAAATACCAAACCACAGCAAGACTATGAGGAGCAGGGTCGCTACAACCGAGGTTCGTGACAATTACAAGATCAGATTTAAAGAATCACGCACTGAAGGGAACGGCTCCTGAAGATCCAGCGACAAGGAGGAAGAAGTTAAGGAGAAAAATGATGATGAAAACCAGCCTGTATTGTGATCTCAGCATGAGGTAGTGAAGAGAGCACACGGGCATACGTCGGCAAGACCGTGGCAGTCACGAAGGCACTTTTATTGCGGTCCGTACCCCCAAGAGACGCATATACACGGCTAGAATAATAGCCGCCGATTCTGTATGAAAGTATCTTTGCTTTAGGATGGTTAGGACGGGGCGGCAAAAAAAGTAACTTGCCCGCCGAAGAAGGACCAACAGACGATCATTACAGTGGCAAGCGAACCGCGATTGGAAGGGGAGAGGAAACCCAACAATGCAAAAACTGTCCGGGGAAATTATGTGAACGTCTCGAAATGCTTACGAGTTGGAGGAAGTACCGAGTGTAACCAAACACATTGCACAGAGTTGTGCACCGTTACCGACCATGATGGCAAGAAGCATGGGTAAACGTGGCGTGCGGAATACCTCTCCATGGACGAGTTTCCACCCCCAATCCTCCTGAACGTCCTCCTGCAATAGGATAAACGTTTTGAATGAGTGTTAGCAATAGATAATATAATGCTTACGCTGAGATCGATCGCATTGTAGCGGGAAATCTACAGATATCAAAGGTAAAAGTTATCTTCTTTTTCAGCAGATGGGTGCTTACATCTCTCGAGACCGTTCGCATAAGAATCATGGCTACCATAACGCAGAGGAGAACGACAATCACAATCGAGTTAATGATGCTGAACCAATGTATTCTCGGGTCGAAAATGTGCAGGTAATTGTCCCAACGCGTAGCCTTGGAGATGTCAATTTAACCCCGAGCAAGCTTCGAAGTGGTTGCTCACGTACCCATGGGGTATCTGATTCCTAGCAGTGATGTTATGATACATATTAAAACATTGGTGTAGAACTTACATCCCAAGTGACTCGGTAAGTATAACGGACGGTTGTCGCCTCTGTCTCTGAGAGCAGCAGCGGCTGTATTTGAGCGTCACAATCGAGTCTGCTTGTGTCTTCCTGTGGGCCGCCGCGGCTTGGGAACAGGTTTAGAGAGAGAAGATAGCCGACACGACCACTCACCTTGATGGCCAAACCAAGACACCAACCACTCGATATACACCTGGATCGCGTTCGTGGTACCTGTGGGTGCACATAAGAGTGATACTGTGAGCAATGCACCAAGGGCAAACCTCAGAACAATATCGTAGTGGTTATTCAAGTATGGCGTTTCAGTATCGTCATCGCCGAGGTTGAAACCCATGTCATAAAATATGTCACCCGTCTTCAAGTCCTTCTTCATCTCTGCTGCTGGCAAGCCATCGACGAGCCAGTTGAGAGCATAATCCTCCCGTATGCGGTCATTTATGAATTTTGCGTCCTGCGATGGCACCTGCTGAGTGCAGAGGGTGCGGCATGTACCATTTTCCTGTAGCATTTTAATCTGAAAAAGGCGTGGTCAGGCTAAGGGACACACTAGAGTATGATAATACGCACATCATATGGTGAATTGAATATTCGGTCCCCGAAGAGTATGGAACCCAGAGACTCCGGCTGGCTCTTCGGACCACCCTCAGGTTGGCAAAAATGAAAAGCAGGATTGTAGTAATCATCTAATTCCACGTCAGCAGGAGACAGACTATGTAGTTTACATTCGGGATACACCCACAATTGATCAAAGATTTCTGGTCGAGTAGGAGGTCGAGTTAATGTGACGTGATTCGGACTATCGATGAGATAGCGTACTAGCTTTGAATCGTCCTTCCCTGACAACATTGGTGTGAGGGCATTGACGAAGAGGTCTACTTGCTCCCCTGGCTCGAAGTTGCGGGGTGCAGCACCAGGCAGATAGAATGCACTAACGCTAGCCACATGGACCAACAGTATGCTGCCTAACAGGAGGCCACGACAATCCTTCATGCTAGAGAGACCGCGAGCCAAGTTATACTCGTGGAAGTTTGCGCTGCTACGGTAACGTGTATCATCTCGGTGGACACGTGACTAATAAGTCGTTAGCAGAATTGAATTCGGACTCGGACATCATTGATCATTCTCAACCTCATAAACAACATGCGGAAGCACTATCTTCATCACAAGCAAGTTTACTGGTACAACCGTACACATGTCTTCCGTTTAATTGTTCGAATATGCACGAATCTTGTCTGGAATGAACCCAACACCAACAGGATTTGCTCTTCCTGCACCATGGCCCACAAATAGCAAGCGTGACGTGTAATGTGGCATCCCTGAGATGCGAGACTTCGACTTGACTG
>JBBPOF010000395.1:0-25943 GCA_038091315.1 Porphyrellus cyaneotinctus | reverse complement strand
ACGATTAAAAGCAGAGAGATCTGCTTTTCGTGCTTTCGACCGGGTCTGCAGAAGCCGTGAAAAGCAGTGAAAAGTGTGCGAAAAGATCACAAAAAGCAAGTGGTGATTTTACTGATGTATGAAACAAGACAGGAATGGCGATGTCGAACCCTCCTCAAGTGCTGAGCCCTATTGATCGCCGCCCCTCGAGAAGGTCGCGGCTATGATTGTCGTCGCTACATCGGAACTGTCGGCCGCTTTGGCGTTGTCTATGAAGCGGACGACCATCTTTGAGGACTCTGGGTAGCATTCCTTGTTGGCTGATGTACAGCCTGAGTCAGTTTGTAGTAGTCGTTGGCGAAAGGGGCTTTCCCCGTCCGTGACTTTCTGCTCAGCAACAACGGCATCCGTGTACGCCTGCCCGAGGAGGCGCATGACCATCTCGTGCGTCTAACCGTGGTCGATGGGCCCATACTTCAGGCCCAAGGAGAGGAGCCAAACCGCCTCCTCAGAGCACTTGGAGTACTGATACGTTTGACGTGATAAGACTTCCACAAGGAAAGGCACGGATGGATATCCACGAACGATCATTTGAAATGGAAAAAGCGATCCTCATGTGGCTCGCGACCAACTCCCATTTACTCCTAGCGTGTCAACTGCCGTCTCAGCCCATAGTCGTTGGTGATCAGGACGTCTAAGATTGCAAGCATTCTGGGAGAGCAATTGTGTTTATCTGGCTGGTCGATATCAGGAGAAGTTTCACGCGCGCCAGCGACATCCGATTTGATCGAGAATTCTTAACATGCGGGGGCAGAAGAGTTACAGACATAATTGGGGAGAGAGGAAAACAATAAAGAAGAGGTGCTGAAGTGATACAGAGCCGTCCACACGACATCGTTGGGAATACTCTTCAAAAGTTCGTGTGCTTCGTCAAAGTACAACACGACTTTGAAATTACCTTTATTCGAGACGCAATGTTTGTCCAACGTTCTAAGCAATATGTCGAGATTGGACGTCATTTGGTACGTACGTTGAAGCGGAACATCGAGGTGAGAAAAGGAGAATGAGAATAACCACATCTCGAGACTGGGAACAAGGACGGCCAACCTGTCTGCACGTCTCAATGACTCCACTGCAATATAGCGAACATCGATGAATTAGTATATGATTCCACCATTTTAATGCGAAGTCTCCGAGAGATAGATTTGTTTGTCCTCTCAAAACGCGCTCGACCCCAGGGACTTGGTAAAACAAGGTCAGGAAGAACGAAAAGATGAGATCCTCTCCACCTTCTCCATCACCCACATCCTTCATCTCCGAACGGCAAAGACAGCTCCCAACCTGGGCAACTTCTGGCGGATAAACACCCCTTGATCATCACGACAGCAATCGGCGCCACCCCATGCGTGATGACGTGCGCGCACCCTGGACTCACCGTGAAATTCTTGTAGAGTACAAACATTGAACTGGAAAGTGAAACCAAGCTTGGCTATCTCGTTGATCATATGAGATTTTCCGGAGCCAGAGCTCTGGATGACTGGGATGTGATTTGCGTTGGCTGCACGACGTTCCGAAGCATTTGTATTCTGTAACGAGATCCTGTCAATGTGACAGTCTCCGCAGCATTAGCATTTCCAAGCCAGCCATGCGGCTTGGTGTAGGGGTCTAGATTAGCACCTGAGCGACACATAGTTACGAAATGAGTCACCATCTAACAGGAAAGGTATGTTGAGATGCCAATAAGAGTTTGAAGCTTTGACTACATTACCATATTTAGTGTTACTTTTCCACGTCGCCCAAGAAATTTACATGCTGTGTAGCCCATATCGGGTAATCGTCTTTCCTTCGCGGTACCATAGCATCTCGCTCGTTCCATCACAACACAAGAGATATGGCGACAGGTATCAGTTGCAACACAACTCCAGTGCCAGTGCGTGGACGGTCACGGCACAAGTCGCACTCACTGGCTACTGCCCCTGTGCCGTCGCCATTCCAAAATACTGATGGATGCGAGATTAACATACGGTGAACACTGTTGAGCGCTTACTTACTTATATAACTCTCTCAGCAAGTTAAAGTGACCATTAGGGTTTTGTGGTGACGCAGACCTTGAGTCGCTCAATGATAACTTGCAACGCATAACATCGAATGTTTGTTCAGAATTGCGTGTTCTTCCCCGGTAAAGATGTCCATCTCCCCCTCGAGTCCAGTGTTCAGGGAGTTGAGAGCGGAGTGCCAACGGCGCCGCCCTATAGTGCAAATTGAACAAACGAAACACTCAGTGGCGCATTGTCAAGTAAGTACCTCAGCTGTGTGGCCAGTGGCCCGGGGTAGAAGGAACTAACGTCAGAATCGTCGTTAGATATGATTTGTCATACTCAGCAGCTCACCGTTGCTTTTGTATCTGGATGAGCGAGTCCTCGCCGCTTGATAAACTAGCACACCCTTGTCTTGCCGATTCGAGGTAAACTAAAATCTAACGTCTCCCGCTAACAGCTGGAACTTTGTCAGGCATGCCAGAGCCCTTCGTAGCTCCTATGGCCGGAAAAACATCCGCCATCCCTTCAATGTACCTGTACGACATACCGAAGATTTGAACCCGGATCCGCTGTCGCAAGCAGAGGTTGATATTGTATGCGCTCCATGGCAGCGACAGTCCACAGACGGCCACCCAACCCAAGGCTTGGTAGCAAACCTCTGGCTGAGTACGTCCAAGCGGTTCCTCACATTCACTTCAAGTACCTCGTCGTCGTCGACTCTTCCCGTCCACTCTTCAAGTTGCCATGAACATGCAGATGTTGACCATGTTGAATTCAACCCAGAAAACGAGGGAATACCATCTCCACCTTTGGTTCGTACGAAACAACCTGAACCTGATTTAAATCGAGGTGATCCAGTCGACCGGCATCTGAGACTAGTATCGGGTGAACGCGACGGAACATCATCTCCATTGATTCTCCAAGACACCAAGCATTCGTTCTTCCGTTGACGGCGTGCCCGTGCCCGCGGACACACGTCGGCGGAGACGACGATTGAGATCAGTGCGTATAAGCAGACGTTGGGACGCGTTCCAAACCATGTGCGGGTCACATTCAATCTCACGGCTGGATGAGATGTGGCCTAGACACCCCCGAGTCAGTCTGGGAGGACGAAAAGCTAGGATCGGGGTCGTCGGGGTTACTCCGCGACGGGCACGATGGTGCAAAGATCGGGCCCGAGGCCTCCATGGAGACCGAAACCAAGACCCTGGCATGAGAGTGTCCAAAGGGCCAAGTCCAGTGTCCACTGCCACTGGTATATATCTCAGCGATCATCAGGTATGATCTCGCACTTGATGATCCGGTACGTTTTCAACATGTATGTGACACCCTATGTCCGAAGACCCTGACGCAGTGAGGGTACGCGGAGTTCACGTTCTGTATGTGCTAGCACTCGTCTTTCACGTTTAACCGGTGCATTTTCAATTTCACCCTGATCCCGTTGAGTATGGATTTGACATCCCCTAACTTTTGATCCCGAGGACCTTGGACCGGCTTGTCATGTCTACCGAATAGAAGAGGCAGTAACAGTCTGGACTCTTCGCAACAAGCAACCGCATGGATCACATCAAACAATAAGGCAACAATCAAGAATGAAAACAATGTTCAATGGGCGCCGAGCGCTTGATGTGCCTTGTTTGATACACGGCATGCAACGACGACCGTGACCGGTACCGGTCCTTGTTCTACGCCGACGGCATTCCAGATCGTTTCATTTCTTACTCGTGTGGAAACAGAACGAACACTTCGTCCTCAAAGACCACACAACAACAAAAGAGCAACCCTTTCATTATGTATACAACAAGCGAAAAGCGACTCTATCGAGGACCTCTCAGAGGTCTGTATGCTATCGGGACTAGAATAACAATGACATTGATGTACGACACCAAAACTGCACGTGTCACAGACACGCGGGTGTTGGTATGGGGAGACGCATGGAAAACACAAAGAGATGATAGCCAGGAGGCACTGCCTTGGCTCTGTACGAACGACCACACTTGGAGGCGTCGGCTGTGGAAGAACCCAGGGAAGGGATGGGGAGGAAGAAGGGGCCTACCCCTTAACTTAAACTAGCACCCTAGTAACGAATGCGGTTGTGACGGTGACGACGACGTACAACGGAAGGCATGGGTGCCACGGAGGGATTCGAAGTGCCAGCACTACCAGCGCTAGGGGTCCCTGGGACAGTTGCCGGGACGATAGGCGTCGGCATATGCGCAGGGTTGGTTGGTGCCGAGTCGGGAACGGTGAAGCCGGTGGGCTGGGGGCGGCAGCGCCGCCGGGAGGGTGTTGGCGACGTCGACGGGGAACTCATGGATGGCATGGACATGGGCATCGAGGACGGTGTCGTTTGTCCAGGCTCGTCGCACGGGTCGGAGCCGTCTGTGGGTGTCTGAGTGGGCGCCTGGGTAGGCATGGTGGGCATCGTCTCGCCGGCCTGATCGCAAGGGTCAGAACCATCAGTGGGTGACGGTGCAGGCGTCTGGATAGGCATGGTGGGCATCGAAGACGGCATCGTCTCGCCGGGCACATCGCACGGATCGGAGCCGTCGGTAGGTATCTGCGATGGCGTCTGCGTAGGCATCACTGCGAGGACAGGTGTGGACATCGAGGGTGGTGTCATCCCACCGGACTCGTCACACGGATCAGAGCCATCAGTGGGTGCCTGCGTGGGCATAGTGGGTGGGAAAGTGGGCATTGAGGACGGTGTCATCTCGCCAGGCTGATCGCAAGGGTCAGACCCGTCAGTGGGCATCTGCGTAGGCATCATGGTGGGGGAGGATGTGGGCATCAAGGATGGTGTCACCTTGCCGAGCTGGTTGCCAGAACTCCCGGTGGGTGTCCCCGTGGGCGTCTGCATGGGCATGGTAGGCGGGGATGTGGGCATCGAGGATGGCATCGTTTCGCCAGGCTGATCGCAAGGGTCAGACCCGTCAGTGGGCATCTGTCCAGGCACCATGGTGGGCGAGGATGTGGGCATCGAAGATGGTGCCACCTTGCCAAGCTGGTTGCCAGAGCCTTCGGCGGGTGTCCCCGTGGGCGACTGCATGGGCATGGTAGGCGGGAATGTGGGCATCAAAGATGGCATCGTTTCGCCAGTCTCATCGCACGGGTCAGACCCGTCGGTAGGCATCTGGGTGGGAGCCTGTGAAGGAGTGGCAGGCGAGGGTGTGGGCATCGAAGACGGCATCGTCTCTCCGGGCTCGTCATCACACGGGTCGGAGTTGTCAGGGTCACTGGGGGTCGCCGGCATTGACGGTGTTGACATCGGCATCGACGAGGGTATTGTCATTCCAGAGTCCATGGTGCCAGTGGGCGTCGGGGTAGACATGGGCATAGTCGTCGGTGGTGACATGGATCCCGCAGTGGAAGGACGCGAGCTAGGGCTGCCCGACGGCACAAAATTCTTCGGGGAAGAATTACCCAATTTCATAGTCGCGTTTCCTGGCACGAGCTGGGCGGCGTCGGCGCAGAACGCGACCAACAAGTTGACCTATGAAGGTCGCGTCATACGACAGATCTAGAATGGAAAGGTTTCAACCTACGTTATTAATCTGACAGGCAACCTGCACAAAGTTATCATTGGGGCCGAAGAAGGCTGCTTTGGTGCAACTCGGACTCGAGCCTTTGTTATCGAGTCATTTTGGACCGTACTAAGAGGAGTGGAAAGAGACGCACATGTCTGACCCTGACCATCACAGCCGTTGTAGTATCTGAAAAGGACATGAACACACGAAAGGTATGCCAAAGTGATCGCTCAAACGCACGCAAAGGAAGTTTCAACATTGTAAGCATGACTGTCCCGATCAGAAAACGCCCGACATCAGCTTAGTCAGCCGAGTAGGATGGTGTGGCTTACGGGGCGATCAAGGAAATGTCTGTGCTGGAACCGCAACCATTACAGGTCGGGTTGATGAGGGTCGTCTCCAGAAGCGTGCAATTTTCGCCGTTGGTGTTACAGCCACCTGATCGTGAAAAAAAATTCGGTTCTAAGAAGGGAGGTGGGCCATGTTGTGGACTTACCCGTCTGAAGGTAGCTGAAAGAAAAAACAAAGGTCTCAGCAGATGCTTCGGAACGTCCGATGTTGACCTACGCAATTCCAGAAAAAGGACCACTGCTCGTATACGAGTCACCCATGAGTATGTTTTTACCATTGTACATCAGTGCGGGCTAGAAAATAGAAGACAGTGAGAAGGCGCCGACAATGTTGAGAGGGGCGCATGTACCGATCCATGGCCACACCTATTTGAGACCGTCTGTTAGAAAACCCTCGAGGGCATCAAAAAAAAAACGAGACTGACTTGTTAACGAATTTGATGATGTGGGACTCGGCATTGGCTGTTAGGGCTAGAATGAGAGAGACGGCCACTTGGGCCAAGAAACGAGAGGAGGGCATGAGAAGGGAGGGAAGGGATGAAAGGAAGGATGGCGAGCCCAGCGCAGAGACGGTGGATAATAAGCGGGTAAAGCCCTGACGGGCACAAGCACTGGGTCTTTATGCGCATTGAATAGCATTGTCCGGATCCAGCAAGCCGTTCCATTCCTAGACAGGTCCGTTTTCATTTCGCCCGTCCCTCGCTCAATTCCCGCGTACGTTCATTGCGACGGTGATTTGATCCTGCTGTCTCGCAGGCTGCCATGTACTCTTCTTGTCGCCCAAAAGTCATTTCGAGGCGCATGTTGCAGATGCCGCATGCACACCTCGTTCGCTTATTCCCGTCTTCGCACGCGCTCATCGCCGCGCACGACCCTGATTCACCGTATCGTCCACGGAAAATGTCCACTACAAATACCGCATAGCGACGGCGACGAGAGACAAAAATCATTGTTTCTTCGGATTACGTCATCACATGTGGAATTCCACTTGCGCTTCTGACGGACCGGTGGTCCTTGTGCAGAATAAAGTAGTGATCACCGTTTCTCGAGTATGGAACCTATCCTATCTCGTAGAACCACTTTGTCGTGGAGCATCAGTGGGTCAATTTCATACTTGGGAATCCAGACGACTACGAGACAACCGTTCATATGATCCATTCGACCTTGTCGTCATGGCAGAATGACCAAGTCTGGTGAGCTACATAATGACATGGGAAAGCGGTCGTGGGGACCATGTGGACAATCATTGTCCACACAATCATACAAAATAAAAGGAGTCAAAAACTTCGTTGGAAGAGATCTCGGTGGAGAAAAGAAAAGAGGCACGTCATCTCATGCACGTAGTTACCACTTTAAGCTCAAAAGAAAGCCGTCACATGCTCCGTGTCACAGAAATGCACGTCCGCATCCTGATCCGCATCGTCGTCGTCGACATCGAAAAAGATGCGGAGCCGAGGCGGAAACGAATGCGAGGAAAGCACCAAGGCCGCCGCCGCAGGATCCATGTCCTTGAGGGTCAACATACGAAGCAGTTCACACGCATCAAGCGCCGAACAGATAGCCAAAAGGGACGCGCCGTCGATACGGTCCAAAGAAAGCGCGGTCACAGCGCACAATCGACCCAAGAGATCACGGATCGAAGTATCGTCTGCGTGAATACTTCGCAGCGTGAGCTCCCGAAGACAAGACAGTGGCATGCGCAACGGGACCCGTTCTGTTTTGCTCAACTCAACGAGGTGATCGAAGAGCTGCGAACAGTCCTGGCGCTCATAAAACTGAATCCCGAACCCGACGTCTTCGATGGATAGCATCCGGAGGTTCGGTAACCTAAACAGCGACAGGAGGTCGATGGCATATGCCACGTCGACAAACCCGAACTCGAGTTCCACCAACTGCGGCAGCCCGATCGTGTACAGATCGTCGCTTCCGTGTTCATCTTCCGAGGTGTGATCCATCCGAGGACCCCACCCGAGGATGACGAGACGCTCGAGCGTTGCGTTTGCGCGCAGGATGCGCCGGAACTCGGAGAGCGTGGGCATGACGTCCCGAGCGTGGTACCTCAGCTCCAGCTCTCGAAGACCCGTGAGGCCAGACTGTGTCCAGTCGACATGGACGCCCGAAAGCGATACATGACGAAGATGAGACAAACTGGAGCCGCCCCGAAACCAGGCTATCGGAAGGGCAAGGTTCGCCGGACGGAACCCCTCGCCCTGCGCAACAAAGTACTCGTTGCATCTGGCGAGCCGGATGGTTTGCAGGAGGGGCGCCGAGTCAATGGCTATGGTGCGTGACAGGAACGTGAAGATGGGCACCCAGGTGTCCGTGAGGAGTTCGATGGACCGCCAGCGCGAAACCTGAGGTACAAGAAAGCGCATGATACCATCCATGGCCCTACCATCGAACACATGAGTTTCTTCATCCCATTCCCAGGACGGATCGCGAAAGTCCATATAGATATCGAGAGGACAATTACGGGAACGGATTATCCAAGTGCACATGCGCTCGAGCTGGCTCTGTGAGAGAGGGAGCGAAAGATAGATAAAAGTCCACAAGGAAGACATCGAAAGAGAGATCTGTCTCCATTGTCTGCATACGTGAGAAAGCGAGATTGATTGAGAGATGGGGTCGTGAGATGAATGGCATGCGAGACCGAACATTTTTGCAACGATTTCAACTGGCATCAATCCAGCGGGGGACGTGACCTTTCGAGCGTGAAATGAACGCAGAACAGGTCGAACAATGGGCAAAGAACATATTTCCTTGCTTTGTGGGACGGAAACGCCTTGGATGGACAACATCTAACGGAAATACATGTTAATGATTTTACATCTTTACGTCTATGAGTGAAGCAACAGGACTCACTGGAAAATGCAGTAGCCGGGATCGAACTGGAGAGTGCCCGGGTCCGAGTCTCCAACGAACCGAAAATAAAAAGGTGAAAACACGTTCCTACATGCCACAGGGTTCTTCAACGAGACGCCCACATTGTCAGGTGTCGAATAATATGTTTGTCAAAGCAGAGGAGGATGTGCCCACAAACGCCTCGAGGAGCATTACAGATCACCTCGTGTGCCACACGCGGCCGCGAAACTGGTGGCAAGACCGTTGTAAGTTTGTGGGTTTGTGGGTGTCTGTGGGCTCGACAGACGTATTGTTCGGACCAGCAACTTTAGACGTGTCCTGAGGAAGCGAGGGTGAGCGTACGATGATCAACGGTCCGCACGAATTGGGATCGAAGAATGCCCTGTCTCTGTTCTCGGGTGACGGTGGATATCATACTCAGTACTATATCAAGTATCGTGAGAGGAACCCTTTAGACGGTGATGTTCCAGTGGAACGCAGGACCCTGTCGAAGCGGTCAGCGACCTGAGGCGGACCTACGACGGCGCAACGGGCTGATTGGTGCATACAAAACCCTGGTGGCGCGTTTTGCTACCTACAACACGACGTTTGAATGGACATGGCGACACTCCGACAAGGCGAACTTACCAACGTACTGTTCAGGATGGATGGAAGAATATAAAGCGAGCGTCTGCAATTTCAGAACGATAAATTTCCTGGTCCCACTAGAATTTGGTCGGTCCAGGTCCTCATGCTACGTTAGCAAGCGTATCATTAGATCACTTCACTGCTCGAGTTCCGTGGCATCTGATTTGATTGCGTTTAAAAGTTCCACGTCAACGTGTGGCTGTGCAAAGCAAACGTCGCCATGCACGAGCATTCACCAGACGAACGTTCCAACTACCGTTCTGAACGCCGTCACAGGCGCAGGGGTGAGGGCCATTTTTCATGTGTACATGCGCGTAACTCACCCAGGCTCACTCTCCTGGTTGCCCCATGTTGACTTGCACCATGCATGGTGGTTCTGGGCGGCTCGCTACCTAAATAAAAAAAATCGCAAAAACGACACGAAAACGCGACTTTGGCACGAACATGATCAGCACGGGACAGAGGAGACAGCAGGTCTCGCTCTCCTCAGCTCGGAAGCAGCCACCGTAGCGAGAGAGACAAGGATGGATACCGGCTCAGAGACCGCAGGCGCTCCAGGTCGCGCAGTCCCTACCACGGACATGGACATGACGAGAGCAGAAAAAAGGTCAGTTTACACTTCGCGCCCTTTCTTTTGGTCCAATATTCAGAGCCACGGCGTTTGCAGGACGACGATCGTCGGGGCCGCGAGGAAGTAAGTCGGAGTAGAGGTCGTAGTGTTGTACGTCTTTTGGGACCTACATGGGGCTTGGATGTCTGACCTCAAAAGGTGTACGTGCGACGTGGCCACACCGTAGACTCCAAGAGGCCGTCGCAGTGGTAGTCCCTACTCGTCAGGTTCATCATCATCAACGGAGTCTCCACACCATGCGAAGCGCAATCGTCACAAGTCGAGGTCACGTTCTCGCTCGTATGAACGGAGCCACACCCGCCATCGTTCGCGATCGCGATCGCATAGCCGTGAGAGGGAACGGCGCAGGTCCAAACACAAGGAGAAGGAGAAGGATCGGAAAAGGCGCCACAGGGACAAGGAGAAGAAGAGAGACAAGGATGAGAAACGTAGCGTTCTAACGGGAAAAAAGGTGTCCCGCTTTTGTCACATTCGTTGGACGTCGTAATTAACCGTCTTGGCAGATCAAACTGAAGGTCCACAAGGATTCGAGGGACCTGGAGATGGATGCGAACAGAGAGGACCTTTTGCAGTTCCTGAACTCCACATTCGAATAACTATGCATCATTTGTATGACGCGCATAATCGCTGCTTTGTCAATTCTCAGTCCATCGGGTCTTGAAGTCCAAGCATTGTGATCACTAAACTTTTCAGACCGCGGCCTATGTAAAAAACCACATGCATTGCTTCTAGTGCGTCTTACCTACTACCTTCCATTACCAAGAAGCCACGGTTATTTCGGTTCCCCACTGGCAGGCGTGTTCCATCCACATCAGACATGCTCCGTCCCCCAAAGACGTATTCAATTTCCATCCCCGCAACATCTGGACCTTAGGGTATCCATTTTCGGGCGATAATCAGCTGATTCGAATCCGATGTGACCCTTGCGCTTAGCTTCCGATCGAGTTTCCTGTCAACGGAATTACATAGCACATCGATGGTGTCACGAACACTCAAGGGTACTTTCCCTTTCATGGCACCAACCACGGCTATAAGTAGGGGTGTTCAATCCATGGCCATCCAACCGTTTCACACCCCACTCTCAGTCTACACCCCAGCATGTCCAACACAGCGCCCTACGGGCGATGGGATTCGCTCATCACCTCTGACACTGTCATCTCAGCTGTACGTTATCCCACTCCTTACATCGAACGATTCTGATAGCGCGATCACCACAGAATATTGTCTTTGACGACGTGATAGTTGATCCTGTTACCAACGCCGTTTATCATATCGAGGAACGCCCCGATAACAAGGGGCGTTGCATGATCGTGGAGACGAGAACGAACAAGGACCTCCTGCCGTTGACATACAGCGCGCGAGACACTGTGCAGGAGTACGGTGGTGCTCCTGCGATCGTCTACGATAACATCATCTACTTCTCCAACGACTCGACAGATCCTTCTACTGCTCTCAATGCCATCTACGCCATCAATCTCAAGGACGAGCAGCCTACACCTCGACTGGTCAATTTTAATACTGGTACTGTCTGTTCTCTCATCCACGAAACGCCCACTGAACGCTGCTGTCGATAGTCGATCCCAAGATGCGATATGCCAACTTTGCGGTTCACCCCACAGAAACGCATTTGCTGGTCACTGTCCGCGAAGATCACAGCAAGGGAGACACGTCGAAAGACGTCGTCAATACGCTCTGCGTCGTCGATACGAACACTGGCATCGTGACTATCCTCATCAACGGTGCCGACTTTTACGCGGCTCCAGTGTTCAATCCGGCTGGAACCAAGATTGGTTGGCAGGAATGGTGGCTCCCTGATATGCCGTTCGAAGGTGGCTTGATCTACTTTGCCGACGTTGCCATCGAAAACGGCAAGATCGGGATCTCCGGCACCACGTGGGTCGCTGGCGAAAAGTCGAATGTCGCCGCTTG
The DNA here is from genome assembly GCA_038091315.1 of Porphyrellus cyaneotinctus. Classification (NCBI taxonomy): domain Eukaryota; kingdom Fungi; phylum Basidiomycota; class Agaricomycetes; order Boletales; family Boletaceae; genus Porphyrellus; species Porphyrellus cyaneotinctus. Next base: position 13,999 of record JBBPOF010000395.1, on the reverse strand, counting down.
CTATCCCAGCTGGGTCTCGAACACGAGGCTCATATATACGTCCGACGGGACCAACCAGTTCCAGAATCCTTTCATATACGACACGGGAACTCACCAGCCAACCCCCGTCTTGAACACAGCAATAGCACAAGACTTTTGCGAACCGGCTTGGACGCTCGGTCTGTACCCCTACGCCATCCTGAATAACGGACAATACGGCGCATTCACCGCGTTCGAGAATGGGAGGAACATTCTTTACATCATCGACCTCGCTCGATCCTCTGATCCCTTTAGAATTGACAACGACAACTTTCCCTACACCGTTGCACAGCACCTCCGCCCTTCCGGCACGAATAGCTTTGTCTTCACAGCGAGCAGAAGCACGGAACCGGGAGGCGTCATCGAAGGCACGGTTTCGGGCTCGTCTGGTTCGTACAGCGTCACGTTCGAGGTGCTTAAACCTAGTGGTACGGTGCCCAAGGAGCTGAAGGACTACATCTCTACGCCTGATCCAAGGAGCCTGAGAGATCCCAGCAAACCGCTTTACGTCGTGTACTATGCACCCACGAACCCGAACTATACTGGGTCGTGCACCCCTGGAGAAAAGCCACCCTGTATTGTCAATGTTCATGGCGGCCCTACCGGACTGGAGCCCCAGGCTCTGAACTGGACCAAGATGTATTACACCAGCCGAGGTTTCTCTTGGTAAGTCCCCTTTCGCATCTAGAACGTCGTGCTGCCTGACGACACGCTGGCAGGTTAGATGTCAACTATCGCGGATCCTCTGGGTATGGTCGCGAATACATGTAAGCACCTTGTATCGAGTTCTCGTCTTCTTCTGGCTGAGTTTCGCTAGTGAGCGTCTTGCCGGCGAATGGGGCGTTTTTGATATCGAAGACTGCCAGGACGCAGCGTCGCTCACGCCCGAAATTGATATACATCGTGTGGCGGTTCGGGGTGGCTCCGCCGGCGGGTACGCCACGCTTGCTTCGGTGACGATCGCTCCGAACACCAAGTTCTACAAGGCTGCCACCTCCACCTATGGAGGTATCACCGATCTCCTGCGCCTTGCTCAGATCACGGAGAAGTTCGAGCTAGAGTATATGTGGAAGCTCCTTGGCGGTCCGCCGGATAAGATTCCTGACGTATACAAGGCACGGAGTCCGTTCTATAACGTAACGAATGCAGAGACTGGGGACCCGAACATCACTGTGCCTTTGCTGGTACGTTGTGCTGTCATATGGCATGTCGTATACAGGACTGACGCCTGTCGTGCTACGGTGTTACGTATAGATGTTGCAAGGTGACGAAGATGGGGTCGTTCCACCCTCGCAGGCACACGAATTCTTGGACAAGATCGCTACGGAGTCGTCAGAGGGGTATATCGCGTGGAAGTTTTACCCTGGCGAAGGCCATCACTTCCACATGGGTCCTGCGATCAAGGATGCGCTCGAGCGCGAAGCCGCTTGGTATCAAAGGAATTTACTGTAGAAAGGTGTCGGGTTTCTTGCATGTTCACTGAAACGAGTAGCGTGTATGTATGATATGAATGTGTTCCACCGGGAAAAATGTAATTCAGCGTGATCGAGATAGCCGTGGGGGACTGTGCTGCATAGTGATCCGACCTTGAGGTGGCAAGCCTCAAATTTGGCTATGTTTTCGGATATGTATGGCCTGGCGCAGTCTAACAATACCTCGTTGCTTCCCAGCAAGGTAACCGTCCGGGCCCGTAGGTGCACTCGCAATCAGGCCAGTCACAAATTATAACATCGATCGTGAAGTGATTGGACGAAAATCGTTCATTCAACTTCAGAGTGGACATAGATGCTATGTGAGAAAGATGTGCCAACTAGCCGGACCGCCCACGGGATAATAATACACTTTCAAGGATGGGCCAAATGCTTGGATAAGTAGACAATGAAGAATGAATTAACTGATGAAACACCTTCAAGAAAATCTAAGACACATTCTCAGGACGCAGAGGGAACTCCAGAAGGTAACCATTTCCTTGATGGTCGTTCCGCAGAGTATTTTCATGCCAATCCTTAGGAAGCTCCCATTTCAGCCCTGGTTTCACCTGGCCAGCGGGGCAGACAAGGACGTAGTGTACCTCAACCGACGGCCCGTCTTGTAGCCCCTTCAACTTCTTTTCCGGAGGGGGTTCATCTGAACAGTCCCTGAGTTGTTTCCGCATCGCCGCGATGATCTTGCGTATCCCCATATAGCCCTCCTCGGAACCTTTGCGTTTAGAAGACGTAATCATTTGGAGGAGCCAGAGAGCAGACCCGGTTGCGGAGTCGAAGTGCACGATAAAAGAGTCAATCAAGGGAAACTGGTGGTCACGGGGAACATAATACTCGTCGTTCGCGAATTGTGTAGGAATCTCATCGAATTTGACCTGCGTACGCGGAATTTTCGAGAAACCGAGAATTTTCATGGCGGAGGGATCGTAATCAAAATGTGGGGCTTTAGAGCGTTCGAGTTTCTGCATCATCTGCAAGGGCCATGAACCACCACCAGCAGTTCCCTTAGTAATCTCATGATGAACAAGTGGCTCGAAAAGCGACCCTGCGAGGCCTTTTCCCTGGCGCACAGATGAGAAGTATTCAATGAACGATCGTACTTGATTCCCGGACTCCACAACGAGTCGCTCTGAGATCTGCTTCTTGATGTGTGCCGACTTGAAGTTGACCTGCCAAGTCACTTCCTTTCCAATCTCCTCGAAAGGTTCGATAGAGACAACACATTCCGAGCTGCGTGTGTCCGGAAGGAAGTGACTCTCCAAAGATAACTCCCTTACGATCATCTCCAGGTCCTGTATTCGGATTGAGGTTGTCCCCTGGTGCATCGCCGCTTGTGACTCGAAGGTATCCCGCGGAATAGGTCCGAAGTACGAGATGAGAATGTCCAAAAGACTGTCGAATGCGTCGGCAGTTGATTTCGGAGCTTTCTCTCCGTGAATCAAGGATACGGCGGTGCGGAAGCCACGGGTTTGTGAGTTATCTCCTCAGCATGACAAATCTTGGTTGTTCATCGCCTGGTCCAAGTATTCTGCGAATACTTGGTATTCGAGAGCAAGAGGTGCACTGCATAGAAAACATATGAGGTACAGGAAATTTACCTTTATATAATACTTACGCGCGTGCGAGCTCCTCGCGTGTCCATAATGGGAACCCAGTGAAAAGGGGAACTCGCGCCTTTCTCCACGCCCGGTACCGAACATCACTTGGGGATGGTGCTTGAACCGGGAAGCACCAATAGGTGTGGGTTAAAAACGATGGAGGTTCCATCTTCTCCCGATGATCGATGAGTGACCAAATAAATGCACGTGAATCAATGTTTGGGTAAGGAAGGGTCGAGGTATCTGTGGCGACATAAACTCCATCATACCAGAAGAGTATGGTGCCCGCAGAAGTCCCATGAAGTAGAACGACTTGCTTCATCCACAAGAGACGGGAAAGGAGGTATAAGATGAAGAAACTCTTCCCTGCAAATAGAGCATGCAGTGCTTAAGCGGGATGCAGGTTTAAAGGTTCGTACCAATTCCCGGCTGTCCTGTGAGAATCACTCCTCTCTCAGGGAAATTGGCGGCCCAATCTCAATCCACTTTCTCGGCCTTCACGTAGCAGTCGCGAATAAGGAAGCGACCATCTTCAAGTAAAGGGATGGGTGCAAGATCGAGTACTTTGGATTCCGCATGGAAGATTTCCTCCTTGACCATATTGCGCCACTTGTTTGCGAACTCTTGCCACTCCTCTTCAGCTGGTATCCAGCGTTCGTGCTGTCGATCAGTCCAGACCCAGCTGGAAGGCCCTGCACGGACAAGATCATCAAGAACACGGCAGCAAGCAATGTATGAACTGACTCTTGTTGACGGAAGCGACATCTTGGAATTTAGGGTTGGCAGTTAGAAAATCAGTCATTGATATTTCTGAAGTGGACAATAGGAGTGGTAGTCCACAGAAAGGAGGTAGGTCGCCAGAAAGTCTGAAGTCACAACGAATTACGTAAGTACAACAAGACCATTGACTGTAAGTGATTCAACAAGTACTGTTGTAACAGCAATTGTATGTGAATTGACATTGTCGTGTGATGTGGGCGGCGGGTGACAAGAACGACTAGCGGGCCAACCACGGACGACGCCACCATGGCGTCGACACCTCCTCCACCGTTTGCTGTCAACGACTAAGATACTTGATTTACCACGACATGCGACGCAATGGCAATGCGGATGACTATCGGCATAACAACGCGACGATGCGTTGACACTGCTGTGCGGTCCTTGGGGTAGGGATGGGACGATCAAATTAGGATGGACTTTGCGCCGGGACGTATGAGCGTGTGTCAGAAGGGGAAGAAGAGACCGACCTCGTTTTCAAACGTCTTAGAATTGCCGTATCGGTGTGAAACGTACACCTGTCTGTCGGAGAGAGTCGTACGGATGACTCAGTCCGAACGAGAAAAGGGATGCGGAAACATGGCATACCTGGTATTTGCGAGACATGAGGCGGTCCTCTTTCTGTCACTGTGCATACAGAACAATGTTTGAAAGGGGAGTACTTTGTGATGCGCTTGTCTACGACACGCTCGAGGGACTGAACGCCCGTTGGTGTGCTCGATAGGGCCGTGGTGTTGTCGTCGTCATCGTGGTTGCCTCAACGTCGTTCTTGTCCGTGTCGTTTATAGGCTGATTACATAATAATATCGAAGTCCAAATACTTGGGCCCGTGACACCGCGATAGGACCATGATGAACGTACTTCAATCTACGCCGGGAAACCTAGGCCCCTCCATGGCAAGCAGTCGTGCTGATCCGTACGTCTATTACTTTGTGACGAAAGATTACCTAACATGATGTAAACCAAGTCTCGACTACCTCCACCCATGGGATCTCGGGGAAGTGGTTCATTGGGGCGACCCAGACCTGCTGCTCGAGCATCTTTTCCACTGTGCTTCAGATCACCTTCAACCATCGAGCGAGAAAGCCCTATTAACTAGATGTCTCGACGCAGTTTTGCCTATTTGTAATGGAGAAGTTGATCAGGATAAAAAGCCTCTGTCATCTAGCAACCTCAAACATGCTCTCGAAAAATAGTAAGAGTTTATTGTAAGGTACCTCCTCGGCTAACATCTCGTATCAGCACCGAGGCAAAAGAGGGGGCTGACATGTACGAACCCTTCGTTGATGCGTCTGTGGCTACGCTCGAGAGTCTCCGTGATCTGAAGGTAGACGGCATGCGAGACCCTGTTGCAGGGTTGGACAACTTTGACATCACGTTTCTGCGAAATGATCGGACGATTATCACTCAAAATTACGACCAGGTGACATCATTCCGCAAACCCGACATCGTCCTTATTCCGTCTAAGAGGCAATACAACCGCTTTGAAGCACCTGCAGATGATAGCACCCACGCGAGTAACCAACAGAATGGAACCAAGGGGAAGGAGCCTAGGGTCCGCTGGCAAAATGTGCTCAGTGTAGTCGAGTTCAAGCGCTCCCGGACAATGAAGTATCCTCCCTCGAAGTACATTGTCTCACCTACCGCCAATGTGGTAGTAGTACATCCTGCGACGGAGTTGTATAAGACTGATTCCTCTGGCCAATCGACGTCGGCAATACAAATGCCAAGTGAGTAATGGCAATGCAACATTCGGAATCAGCTAAAGGTGACATGCATAATCGGTGGCAAATCAGGTGGCAAATCAGGTCGAGCTCAAGGACACTCCAGTTCAAAACATCGATTGCAGGGCGATGTGATACAACGGTCTTCCAAGCGCACGAGGCATAGAAACCCATCCGAATCAGTGCAACCTGCAGAATCAACACAACCTAACGCGCGGCCGCCCGCAAAAGTTCAAACATCAGTCTATGGTGCCGAAATGTTGTCCGCCAGCGTTGAGGTCAACCACGTAATGGATTTTACAATTTGCGGTGAGTATTTTCTCTACAGGCGACGATATCATGCCCAAGTGTTGCAGATGACACCATTTGGGTCACGTCCTTCGACCATCAATGGGTCACCCACGTTGGGGGCTTCAACTTCATGCAAGACCCCCCTTGCTTTATAATGTTGCTGTATGCACTTCAGCGGTTGGATTCGGGCAGCTGGGGTCGAATGAAGGAGTTCAAGACCTCTGAGGACAGAATGGGGATGGAGGTCATCGTCCCGGACAAAAATAACAACCCGATCAAATTGCATTTGAGGAATTCGATCAGAGTACCCCAAATTGCACTCAGTGGATGTGGGACCGATGTGCTGGACGCGGACTCTCCAGATCTCGCAAGGTTGGATAATTTTCCAGCAACAGATGGTATTGTGGCAAAACTGTATTGGGGAGAAGAGAGATGGGACAGCGAGGCAACCATTTTGAACGTCGTTGACAAGATAGCAGCAGTCAACGATGACGTCAAGGGACATGTGCCAATACTGCTCGTGTCCCACGAATCTGATATTTCGCCGTCCAACATCAGGAAGGTGCTTTGGACCAAGAATGAGGACACTGAGAGAGGCAGCCACAAGCTCTATCTCTTCGTATTCCGTAAGCTTTGGCCAATTTGGACTCTCTTGTCTGAACCCGAGGAATTGTTTAACGTATGGAGCCAATGCGTCGTATGTGCGTCTCTTGCTCTATCTCCGCACCAACGTATGGTCCTAAAAGTCGGTCGGCTCTAGGTCATTATGGACTTTGGAAGGGAGGGGTTCATCATTGCGATATCAGTGCCACGAGCCTGATGTACTATCACGTGGATGGCAAGGCGGTGGGTGTGATGAACGACTTAGACCTCTCCACTTTGGCGGGCTCAAAGAGCAAGTTCCGCAACAAACGGACTGGAACCATACCATTCATGGCGATCGAGCTCTTGAGCAAAGATGGTCAGAATGGCTTTGTCGTCCATAAGTACCGCCACGAGGTTGAATCACTTATCTGGGTGTTTGTTTGGGTTTCCTTCCGGTACAACAAAGATGGTACCCTTCGCAAAAGATTCTTAGAAGGATGGAGCAAAGTTAATGCGATCCAATGCGCCAAGGAGAAATCATGGTTTCTGATGTATCCTAAAGTTCCTTCAGGTGTTGACCGGCAACTCCGGAATCACGCCATACATCTCCTCTGTTTTCTTCAACACAAACTCCATTCTTGCGACAGTCTCAAGACAAAGTTGTCGATCGCTCGTTCAAGCTCAAGGCTCGAGGAGAAACAAGCTGACTCTGTGGAGTCAATCGCGGATCTCGAAGCCCAGCTGGATGGGGAAACTGATGATGCTATGTTTATGGAGTTTGCGAAAGTGATTTTCGATGACGTTGACGCTAAGATGGAGCGGGCCACAAAGGGCATCCCTATTGAGCTTGGGGTTGATTTACAGTCGCGGGATCGCTGAGGGCTTTGTCGTCGGCTTCTTCGTCTAGTTTGAGGATGGATTGCGACGTGTTACAGACCTGCTGAGAAACCCTCTCCCTCCACGTGTCCCACGTGAGTGTTGTTAGGGAGCAAGATAGTATTTTTGGACAGCAATAGGTAAAGGATTAGGTATGTGATGAAAAACGAGGAGTGCAATAAAGACGGTCATTGTTCTGGTCCCAAGGCGGAAATTTGCGAATTTCCGGGTCACCGAGCTTCTGAAAGAGGATGTCGGCTTGGAGTCTCTCCCTTCTCAAGGTGTAGAAGCTGATCCGACACAAGGTAGGATTCGGAGGTACTTAACTACTAGTAGCCGAAGCCGACTTGGACCCTTAACTCGCCAACTGCTTTGGTAGATCGCCAAGTTCAGGTCAGATGTACCTTGCTTCCCAGCAAAGTAACGATCCCATACGGTGCACTCGCAGTCAGGCAAGTCACAAAATGAGCGGCATGACATTGATCGCACGATGGAGTAATTGGACAAAATCATTCGTAGTGAATATGCATCGCTAAGTGAGAAATATGTGCCAACTAGCCAGACCAGTCTGCGTACGGGATAGGAACACACTTTCAAATTCACAGAAAGGCTTGAAAAATGAATCAACTGACGAGACGCCATCAAGAAAACCTAAGACACATTCTCGGGCCGCAGAGGGAACTCCAAAAGATAACCATTTCCTCGATGGTCATTCCGCAGAGTACGATCATGCCAACCCTCTGGAAGCTCCCATTGCAAAGCTGGGTTCACCTGGCCAGCGGGGCAGACAAGGACGTAATGTACTTCAACCGACGGCCCGTCTTGTGGCCCCTTCAACTTCTTTTTTGGAGGGGGTTCATCTGAACGTTCCCTGAGTTGTTTCCGCATCGCCGCGATGATCTTGCGTATCTTCATATAGGCCTTCTCGGAACCTTTGTGTCTAGAAGACGTAGTCATTTGGAGGAGCCAGAGACGCGCAGATCCGGTTGCGGAGTCGAAGTGCACGATAAAAGAGTCAATCAAGGGAAACTGGTGGTCACGGGGAACATAATACTCGTCGTCGGCGAGTTGTGTAGGAACCTCATCGAATTGGACCTGCGTACGTGGAATTTTCGAAAAACTGAGGATTTTCGTGCCAGAGGGATTGTAATCAAAACGTGGGGCTTTAGAGCGTTCGAGTTTCTGCATCATTTGCAAGGACCATAAACCGCCACTAGCACTTCCCCTCGTAATCTCATGGTGAACAAGTGGTTCGAAGAACGAGGCTGCGAGGTTTTTTCCCAGGCGCGCGGATGAGAAGTATTCAATGAACGATCGTACTTGATTCTCGGACTCCACGACGAGTCGCTCTGAGATCTCCTTTCTGATTTGTGCCGACTTGAAGTTGACCTGCCAAGTCACTTCCTTTCCAATCTCCTTCAAAGGTTCGATAGAGACAACACATTCCGAGCTGCTTGTGTCCGGGAACTGACTCTCCAAAGATAATTCCCTTACAATCATCTCCAGGTCCTGTATTCGGATTGAGGTTGCCCCCTGGTGCATCGCCGCTTGTGAATCGAAGGCATACATTCCTGTGAATACATCCCGCGGAATAGGTCCGAAGTACGAGATGAGAATGTCCAAAAGACTGTTGAATGCGTCGGCAGTTGATTTCGGAGCTTTCCCTCCGTGAATCAAGGATACGGCGGTGTGGAAGTCACAGGTTTGTGGGTTATCTTCGCAGCATGACAAATCTTGGTTGTTCATCGCCTGGTCCAAGTATTCCCAGAATGCTTGGTATTCGAGAGCAAGTGGTGCACTGCATAGAAAACATATGAGATACGGGAAATTTACCTTCAGATACTTACGCGCGTGCGAGCTCCTCGCGTGTCCATAATGGGAACCCAGTGAAAAGGGGAACTCGCGCCTTTCTCCACGCCCGGTACCGAACATCACTTGGAGATGGTGCTTGAACCGGGAAGCACCAATAGGTGTAGGATGAAAACGATGGAGGTTCCATCTTCTCCCGATGATCAATGAGTGACCAAATAAATGCACGTGAACCAGCGGAAGGGGAAGGAAGGCTTGGCTTGGCTTTGGCTTCGTAAACTCCATCATAGTAGAAGAGTATGGGGCCCTCAAAAGAAGACCAATGGAATAGAACGACTTGCTTCATCCACAAGAGACGGGCAAGGAGGTACAAGATGAAGAAACTCTTCCCTGCAAACAGAGCACCCAGTGTTTAAGCGGGATGCACAGAAACAGGGGATTAAAGGTTCGTACCAATTCCTGGCTGTCCTGTGAAAATCACTCCTCTCTGGCGGGTATGGGTAGCCTCCTCCCAAACCACTTTCTCAGCCTTCACGTAGCAGTCGCGAATAAGGAAACGACCGTCTTTAAGTAAAGGGATGGGTGCAAGATCGAGTACTTTGGATTCCGCATGGAAGATCTCTTTGTCAATGTTGCGCCACTTGTTTGCAAACTGTTGCCAGTCGTCGTCAGCTGGTTCCCACCGTGCGCGCTCTTGATCAGTCCAGACCCAGCTGGAAGGCTCTGCACGAACAATATCATCAAGTACACCGGAGGAAGCAATGCATGAACTAACCTTTGTTGATGGAAGCGATGTCTTGGAATTTAGGGGTGGCAGTGAGAAAATCGGTCATTTCTGAAGTAGACAGTGGGAGTGACATTGGAACCAGAATTTCAACTCCGCACGATCTTACTTTTGAATGTTTTAGGGGAGGTGTGTTTGGGACAGAAAATCTGGCATTTGGCCGGTTTGGGTCTGTGGGGAGTTGTGCCGCAGGCGGCAGACATTTGTCGACGTTTGAAATTCGGAGATGGCCGTGACAGACGTGACAGTGGAAGCTCATCTACATTATTTAATTTGGAGTTCGTATAACAGGTATTTCCGGTCCAATTGGAGGTCACTAGGCCCATGTAGGCCTTCAAAAACACGCCGTGGTAATGAACTTTGCAGATGCGGCGGCTTTGGGTCAGTTGCGGCTGACATGGCGGAGGCTGAAACCTTTGCAGACGGGGTTTGAATTTACATCCGTTGCCGCCCGCCTATCCCGCCCCTTGGCCGTCGCTATTCTGCCGCCCCGCTCTTGGCCTCCGCTGCGCTCATCGTGATCGTCTACAATACTTCCTTTATTCCTGGTCAGGGCGGCGGGGCGGGACGGGACAGGCGCAACCTCCTTCAGGGGTCTCATGCGTTTCCGCATTTCAAGCGCCGACGAAATGTCAGCCACCCGCACCACACTCTCCTACTCACGACCGACCTTGAACCCCAGTGAGTGTTTTAGTCGGTTTACTTGTGCGAGTTGGTAGTGCATGCACCACGTATGGCATCGGATCATCGCAAATCATCGCTGTACCCCAATACATGATCCAAAACACGACATCCATGCGGGAAACAAGAGCACAACAGCAGTTCTTCCAGAGCTTGCATGATGCTAATCCACTGTGAGGACGACAATGTCATGCAGAGTAAAACGTGCGTACCATTACATGGACAGTCTCGTCTAGATCAAATGGATCGATCCCTTGCGCCTAATAAGGAATCAGCTATCACGGGCAGGTCGACCGCTACCAAGAGATGACACACCGGGCCCGCTTCATTCAGAACCGCAGACCCTTGCCCACTGTAAGAGGCGACCTTGGAGGTGTCCTTGTTTGGTAGGTTGGGGGCAGCGGCCTTCGGTTCCGTTCCATTGCTGGCTCGCTGTGACTAACAGTCAATTAGCTGACACGACGGGATTGACATCACCAGAAAAGACGCACCGCGCCTGCTTCGTTTGGTGCTGCAGCGCTCTGCCCACTGTGGGAGGCATCCTTGGCAGCGTCCTTGTTCGGTTGCGTGGTCGCGGCAGCTTTATTCCACCATTTGCTCTATCTGTGATGAGTAATGGCAGAAAAATCTGTACTCCACGAACTTTGGGTTCCGTTTTCGGCTTGGGAACGTACGTTCCAACGACCCGCTGAGAAGGTATTTAACGACGCATTCATCTATGAGCCAGAAAACTCGCCTTTTGACGCTTTCCCGCAGCGTATCTAGAGGGTCCTTCGTTTGTAGCATTCATTCTCGTTGCTGACTGCGAATGAGATCGAGTATCGGGCGGGCTGGGTCGAGGTGGCTGTGCAGGATGCTCATTGGGGTTATCCGATGCCGAGACCACACTACTCTTTTTTCTTTTCGTGGGTAGCCACCTTTTATGCCATGACAAGCCGTGAGATGACTTAGTGGTACGGGGTTGTTCCCTACCCGGAAGCGTATCCGGGGGCACAAATACTGGCTGGACGTTCGATTGTTGTGGCACAGATCGGGATGGGCCCGCCCGTAGTTCCTCGACGGGGGACGGCGGCTGCAGCAGTATCAGCACAGAAGCAAGTGAATGTAACGATCACGAACCTCCTCATAGTCAAACATAGCAGCGGGTTCGTTTGACGGCAGCTCGACCTATGCCACAGTAGGAACTCGCTTCGAAAATGGGATGTATGAGCACATACATCGAGATCACTCCCGCCATCTTCGCTGCGGGCCACAGACTCGACCGGACTGGATGTTTCAGGTTCTTCCTAGAGTTCGGACAAAACGGACTCAGTGCGAAGCATTTGGCCACGGGATATGATAAATCATACCGTGGCATCGTCGTCGTGGCTAGTCGAGGGTTGCTCGTCGTCTTGTCGTCCTTGCTCGACAGTAGATGCCTGATACAGTTCGTCAATCGAACTATTTGATTATTACATGTCCAACGAAACACGGTACTTGCCTTAACGTGAGACAGACTACTGATAGTGATCTTCCCTTCACGTCCACCAATAGCAATCAACTCGTCGTCTGGAGATATGGTGATTGAATTGATGTGCTCAGGGTATTTGGTGACAGTACTGAGTTGGGTGTGTGACAACGCGTCCCAGAACATGAAGTTACGGTCCGCGGAGTATACCACAAACTCTTCGTGCTTCGGCAGGGCAATGCACGGGTTGACTTGGACAGATCTAGGAACTGTCCATTCTGAGACCACTAGCCCTGAGGATGGGTCAATCTGCTTGATTTTACTATCGGAAACGACATAAAGGTGTTGGTTCGACCAGAGGAGGCCATGGTTGTACCATGGGGTGACCTTTACTGGCATGTCGACAAGCAAGTGGCCATCGTTGCTACCCCAGACTCGAACCGAATCGTCCGTGCCAGTTGCAATGCGATCACCCAGCAGTGAATATTTTGCTGCCTTGACACGGTCCTCGTGTTGCAGTGCGTATACTTGTCTACCCGTTTCAACGTCCCAGACAGTGGCTTTCTGGTTGTCGGATGCAGTAACGAGTCGGGTCCCGTCGAGCGAAAAATCGACACCGTTGATCTCGTGAGAATCTTCCTGGCACCGAACCACTCGTCGATGCGTATTTGCATCCCACACGAAGACCCAGCCACGGCGGGTGCCAGCAGCGATCCGGTGACTATTCTTCGACGCTGCAAGACATATAACACTCTCCGCTTGCAATGTCGCCACTTTTCCCCCGTCTTCCATTCGCCATACTCCAACGCCATCGTCGCCACCGCTCAAGAGATGTTTTCCGTTTCCTGTGAATGTCACAGCCCATAGTTCGTTACCACCGTTGATTTCAACTGGTGAGTCACGGAGTTCAGCTGTTCCACGTTCAGTGCCATTGGTATGTGTCCGAACTCGTTGGTACATACCGGCCATTGTCAAGGACAGGATCAGAGTAGCGACACAGTACAGCAATGGAGAAGAGACAAGCGCACATTGTATGTATACCGTGACACGTTGCGCTTCCTTAGTAATAGATCCTGTAAAGAACGCACAGGACGGTTCACGGCCCGACGGACACACCGGACCGCTTGCGGTCTCACCCCCGTTCCTCGTCCTTACGCAACACATAACCTTTTCTTTCTTGTTCGTCATACCTTCACCTATACATTGTATACATACGTCGAGCTTCCTTGACGTCCTTTCAGGCAACATGTCGTATCAAACGTAAAAAAAAACGCGCTCAAACACGCTTGCCACCACTCCTACTCACGACCGAGCTTGAACCTCGAGCGCCGCCGACTGCATCATCTCGCTCACCGTCGGCGGAACGCGTACCCCCCCTCTCTTCTCATTTCCCTTGTCTTCCCCGTTGGTCATCGCCATTTTAACGTCCCCGTCCCTGTCCTCCGCTTCGCCTTCCATCTCACCGTCAATATCAGCATCGCCGTCGACATCGATCCCACGTCCCTTGTCCTCGTCTCGCTCCTTACGTTTCCTAGCTAAATACGCCAGATACTTGAGACTATGCTTGACCGCAGCCGGCCGTGCGACGTTCAACGGCGGTGCCGCGAACCACAGTACCTCGTTGGTATCCGGCGAGCGGTCAAAGTGAACGGCTGGCGTATAAAAATAAAGGTAGGTGAAGAAACGGGGAAAAAGGGAACGGATGACGCAACTCGTTTCGGGCGACAACCTGTCCACGATCGGCGGGACGCTCAACGTCCCCGCAGCTGTCAACATACTCCGATCCTTGGTGTCGCTGCTGGCGCCCCCAGCAGCAGGGGCAGGGGCAGGGGCAGGGGCAGGGGCAGGAGTGTACGCCTTGGGCACCTGCGCCGCAGTGTAGCCAGCCGTCTGCAACGTCGTCGTCGTCGTCTTGGTCGTATTCG
>JBBPOF010000394.1:0-26049 GCA_038091315.1 Porphyrellus cyaneotinctus | reverse complement strand
CGGGTCAGAAGACGCTGAGGACGAGTCCAAGGACGCTGTGCTTGTCAGGGGACGGAAACCCAAGCGGTCAGGTGTGGAGTGAACTTCGGTGCTGACGTGAACTTCCATTAGCGTGCGGAAGGACGAAGAGTCCGGTAAGGACGTTGGTGCGATGGGATCGCGCTGACGCTCCTTGCCTTTGGTGTTAGAGGAGTGTGTATTTGTAGAGTCCTTTAGGCCTAACAGGCGACGCATGTTGCACGGTTACGGGTATATGTATCACTGTACACGGAGAGTAAGGAGTCACCTGCACACCTACTCACCGCAGGTGATGGGTGGATTCGGGGATAGGAGACCTTTTGGCACACTCACATTACAATCGGCTCCGGTGGTCCAACGGTTATCGTAGTGGAAACGCTGGACAACTAACGGTACGACTGTCCAGTACGTCAGTGGGTGACTAACTTCTGGAGGAAGGAGAAAGGATTGGAACGAAATGGAACCGTGAGAGGAATGGAACAGCGTGCAGAAGAGCAACGTCCGCGCGTGCTCCACGAGGACTTCGGGTGTATCGGCCAATGAGTGCGTGCCAGTGAATGCGTCAAAGGGAGATGCAAGTAGAATAACGTCCGAGACCATGCATATGAGCGGCTGGCGAACGCGGTGCTGGGGAAGGAGTTGCGTACAAGGGCGCATGTGCGACTAGCCAAGAATGATTACGGGCATCCACGGAACACGCTACGCACACCTGGCATGGTGGCTGACAGTGAAACTCCCGTTTCTGTTTGCAAACCTGGAAAGTAAAGGCGTTGTGACATACTCGTAATGGATTTGAGGGGATTCGCGGATCACAGGAGTCGCAAACCACCCTCTGGCGCGAAGAGAATCAAGGACGTGAATTAGAAACGGGGTACTAGACAGGATCAGCCTCGCTCCAAGTTGCATGCGGCCTCGTGCAATCCTCCTGGTCGCATTGATAGCGATTCGACGATGGTGGGAGTCAGAGGAAAGTTCACACCATGATGAATAGCAAAGGATTGAACAAGAAATACTAGTACTAGTATAAACAAGATCCGGGTATATATGTACGTGCAGTGAGTCGTAGTAAGCATGCATGGCGAGCCTGGTATAACAACGTTGAAATTCAACTTGAATGTACGTATCCGTGAAATAGTATGCATTATGCCTTGACCTCCAAAATTTCAGGAATGTCAATTAGAACCGATTCGACGACAGTGGTCTTGACCTCTTGTGCCGGCACGATCTCATCTACGGCGGTATCCGTGTTCGTCGTGATGGGCTCCGTCTCGGCCCCGTCTGCCGCATAATCCCCGGGCGATGAAGAGGCGACAGAGTCCCTATCATCTATGTGCTCCTGGTCTTTGGTCTTCTCGTCCTCGTCCGATGTAGCTGACTCCGGCTCTCGTTCTGCCTCTTGCGACTCGGATTCTGGCTCGGGCGTTCCAGATGCCGAATCAGGGAGCGGAACGGCTTCAGGCGATATCGATGCACCCTCCAGCTTGTCCCTATCTTCGAGCTCGACTTCCTTGACACCTTTGGTGGCCTCTTTGACATCCTGTCCTTCTACGGGGGGGACCGCATCTCCCTTGGGACTCTCCACCCGTGATGCAGCATCGCATTCGGTATCCGGCTCGACGGGCTCGTTTTTCGTCCTTTTCGGAGCGGAAGAGGAAGATCTGTCGCCATCTTGTTCGGTGATGCTGCGCCTGCGTTTACGACCTATCGTTGGCGCGTGTGAGGTGGCTAACGGTCGACCAAACCAAGTCAAGAAGGCGAGGCAAGTCAGTATCGGAGCGGCCCCAAGATTCACGGAACTGACCATCATCCCTCCACGGACGGTCTGGACGAGGAAGGAACGCGCCTGATACACGTCGTAGGAGCTGAAACATGAGACGAAAGGGGGTAGGAGTGGTATGTGGCAGGAGGAGACACGCTGATATGTGCGCACGTGCCAATGGAGGTTTTGATTAATTTACGCTTATTTACTCACTCACTGGGGTTTTTTCGCCCATTATTGTTTTTTCATTGACCACAACAAGAATGGATCAGAACAACGTGTCTAGGACAAGCTTTGGCCTGATTCCGGTGGTCCAAGTCATCCACCGGAACGTGGAATGACTCCACGGTCAAACCGAGTCAAAGCGGCCATACTGAAACGATTACGTAACACAGTGGTATCGTCGAGGAGCATTTAGAATTATCCCAGACGAATACACACCATGACCCTCGACGTTACATCCTTCATAGACACAAAGGGTGGAAATGCAGAAGAGATTCGTGAGTCGCAGCGCAAACGCGGAGAACCCATCGAGCTCGTCGATCAGGTCATCCAGATGTACAGCGAATGGGTCAACAGTACGATCGTCGAATAGGACGTGCTCGTGTCGTATGCTCATCATCGCGTATAGTGGACTACGAGGTTAACCAGCTCAACAAACAAGTAAACGCAGTCCAGAAAGAGATCGCAACCAAGAAAAAGGTACGCACGCGAGCCGCAGCATACATGTCATCTCACAGAGGATCCAGGCGAAAGAACCGGCAGACGATCTCGTAGCACAAAAGAAATCCCTTGATGCTCAAGTAGAAGCCAAGCGAAAAGAGACCCGCGAGTATGAATTGCTTATGCGCCAAAAGGCGAGCGTTGTCGGAAACATCATCGCCAAAGACGTTCCAGTCAGCTTGACAGAGGTGCGCATGTTGACGTGTTCAGCCGTGCATAGCCCTAGATCATACACGATAGGACGACAACGCAACACTACGGACATGGCATCCCGATGGTCCCAACGGTCAAGTGGAAAAGAAGAGTGACATCATGCCCCATCATGAAGTTCTTCTCCGATTAGATGCCATGGACCTCGAACGAGGTAATCTCTCCGCACCCCACACCTATTGCTGAGTCCAACGCACACAGGTGCCAAGATAGTCGGACACAGAGGCTTCTTCCTCACCGACGACGGTGTCGATCTCAACCAAGCCCTCGTCACCTACGCCCTCGACTTCCTCCGAAAACGTGGCTACAAAAAGATCCAACCTCCGTTCATGGTCAACAAGGACGTCATGGGCAAGACCGCCCAGCTCAGCCAGTTCGACGAAGAGCTTTACAAGGTGCGTCACCCCCATTCTCGATCGTCACCGAATCCTCGGACCCAATCTGATCACACAGGTTATCGCCGATGAAGACGAAAAATACCTCATTGCCACTTCGGAACAACCCATCTCAGCCTTTCACGCTGACGAATGGTTCGAAGACCCCAAATCCCAACTTCCAATCTACTACGCCGGCTACTCCACCTGTTTCCGAAAAGAAGCCGGCTCAGCCGGCCGCGACATGTGGGGCATCTTTCGCGTCCACCAATTTGAAAAAGTCGAACAGTTTGTGATTACCGCGCCAGAGGACAGCTGGATCGCGTTCGAGACTATGCTTAGCAATAGCGAAGCATTTTATCAGTCCCTCGGGTTGCCGTACCGCGTCGTTGCCATCGTCAGTGGCGCGCTCAACTTGGCGGCGTCGAAAAAATGCGATTTGGAGGCGTGGTTTCCATTCCAGGGGACTTACAAGGAGCTGGTATCGTGCTCCAACTGTACCGACTATCGTGCGTCCACCTCTGTTCTTATGATGACCGTGGTGATGGTGCTCACACGAGTGGATACGTCGACAGAGAGCCGACGACTCGAAGTGCGCTGTGGTCTCAAATCCAAAGATCAACAGCGTAAAGTGTACGTACACATGCTCAACGGGACAATGTGTGCCACGACACGCACGCTGTGCTGTCTCGTCGAGAATTATCAGACACCCGACGTACGTCGTTTCGCTCCGATCCTTCCGTGCGATGGATCATTGTTGACGACGCTCGACAGGGCCTCGTGATACCCGAAGTGTTGCGACCTTATATGCAAGGACGGGATTTCTTACCGTGGAAGAAAGCGCTACCCAAGAATCTCCAACGGAAACAGGCATAAAGTAGAACATCCGAGTCTATACATGTAATAGAGTGCTGGCGCATTCCTTACGAGTGCGTTCTTGTTGTGTCGCTGAAACCGTGTCTAGCGCAAGAGTGCGAAGAGAGCATCTGAGCAGTATACAAATACAGATCCAAGCCGAGTCACTGCAGTACATTAAATTAACGCGTAAAAAGAGGAGGGCAGGTATAGGCGCTGAGATGAGTGGAAGAGCATGCGAAGGAGATAGACAGCCCGAGTCAGCGATATACAGTGCATGTATCGATGGCACCGCCAACATCCGGTACAATGAGGTATGTATGCATACGCGGATATACATATGGGACATGGGTAGTCAATCAAGGGACGCCACGTACGTGGCAAAAGGAGCGAAGAGGACGGAGGGACAACAGACCTCGACGCGCGGGCGGACCTTCGTATCATGATTCATTCAGCTCAAAATACGCCCTGAACATGGATTCCGTATGGAGATGCGTGTCGGATATGACGCCGTGTACATGCATGAACAACCGCGGGAACCGCTTGGTGAAGTAGCCCAAAAAGCCCTCAGGCATCGGTCCCAGCGTGCGCTTCACGTGGTCGGGAAGATCTTGATAGTGATGTTTCTGCGGCACCCGCGCCATGTGTAAGCGGGCGATGCATGAGTGGATGCAAGACGTGAAGGCTCACCTTGTTTCTTAAGGCCCTTAGCAGATCTTGCACGCTTTTCCCGTCGTACTTGCGGAATTTGCCCAGATTTTCGATAAAGACCTTGTCGAGCCTTGAGTGCCAGTCGTGCCCAACAATCTTAAACGCGCCCGTCTCGAGCACGAGGAGATTGTGGTCTCGAGGTTCTCGACACATGATCTCAAACCGATCTGATGCATCTTGCAGGAAATTCAGTCGACGTCCTGGATCCCAGAAGAAGGGATGTACGAGGCAGGACGTGGTATCAGGTCTGTTCACGAAAAGGACGTTGGAAGTGGCAAGGAAAGAAAGGTGTGTCGACATACCGTCGGGAAGCCATCGGATCCAGCATCCTTCCGATCAGGCTGACAGCTTCCGAGCCCTCCTCCCCAAACCTTTCCAGGCCGTCCAAAATTTTGACGTTTTTGATGATATTCACCTCACGTTCGAATCTATCCCCAAATGGATGTGACCCGTTCGTGAGGACGTAGTAGAATAGACACCCCAATGCGAAAATATCAACGGCTTTCGTGAGACGCGTCGTCGGTCTCGGCGTTGAGGTACCCCCGTTGACGACGGTCCCTGTACTGTCCGTAGACGATTGAGACCCGTCGTCGTTGAGCGAATCGTCAAGTTTCACTTCGCCTCGCAGAATCTCGGGAGCTCTCCAGCCCACCGTTCCGGCAGCTTGTGCACCCTGCGCGGTCGGCAAAAAGCTAGTCTGGTCGACCTCGAGCTTTTTACAAAGCCCAAAGTCCGATATCAGCATCCTCCTCCCGCCGTCCTTTCCCGTTGCACCGTTTTTAGGAGCCGAGATGAGGATGTTGTGAGGTTTGATGTCACGATGCACGATTTTGAGAGTGTGGAGATGGCGTAATCCTGACGTGATCTGACGAAGCGCTCGTTTGGGATCAAAGGTCACAACGATCTCCTGGTATTGATCTGGGGATTCGATCACGTCTGCCAGCGATGCAGGACATAATTCGAGAGCGATGTAGAGGAAATTGCCCTGCGATTCCTGGTAGTAGTATCGGATGACGTTGGGGTGGTCGTCCGATTCTTGCAGAAGGCTGACCTCACGCGCGGCAAGCGTGACGAAGTCCTGAAGAAGGCGTTTGACGGCCACAGCACGACCCTGCAAAGAACCTTGGTACACTACTGTTCCGTGTGAGCCGAATCCTGGAGATCACACATGAGTCAATCATTCCAAACCAGTTGAACCCGACGGAATAGCCAAGCTCACCAAGGATGGTATCGGATACGATGAGGGAAGGTGGGGTGAGCTGAGGTGTCGACTGAACGACTAATGTTGTCGAACCAGAACGTTTCGGGCGTCCCTCGTCCGGGCTTACAGCGTTGTCATCTTTTGAATCGGTAACAGCCTCAGCATCCTTCTCCCCTTCGGTATCATCGACAGCACCAGCAGCCACGGAATTGTTTCCCTTGCCCTTCTTTCCTCTTCTCCGTCTGTGAACCTTGCGCTTCCTGGGTGTCGAGTCAGCAACGTCCCCTTCCCGTTCGCTCTCCTCGATGTCGTCGACGGTAGGTACCAGGGGTGACTCTGGGATCCCATTCGGAATTGTTGGCGAATCTGTCAAGTGGGCCTCAGGATCCGCAGACACGTCTGTAGGAGCAGACGGTGATAGCCCAGTGTTTGACGGTAACGATGGTAGAGGAATTGTCGTATCATGACTTTCTCTTTCGGCTACTGATGGGAGTGCTGGTGGCGCTTCCACATCAGCCAACTGAGAAGCAATAGGAGATGGCGTCAACGTGCTCTGAGTCTTTGGCGCGAGGTGAGGCGCCCATGGGTATAGTTTTTCTAGGGCAAGCTTGTCCTTGAATAGCCAGGCCGAGCCAAAGCCCATCGCCAGGATGACAGTGCCAAGGGTGGCGGACATTTTGAAACTTCCCCTCAAGGCGCTCGCAATGGACGTCCACGAAGGTATGGCGGCAGACATATTATTAGTGGTATCTGGGATATCTGGGAGGGAATTTGACGCATCCGTGACACTGCTCGGAACCAAGTCCATCTCGGGCGGGGGTTCGACAAAGGGGACGCCAGGAAGCTGTCTCGAATTGAGCGAAGACGCATCCAGGGGGCGTTTTCCAGTCAAACATCGTGTGTTAAAGGGTGATTCAGCACAGAGTTCTCTGAGCTTGCGACGCTTTGTAACAGCGTCAATTCTATCTAGGAGATCTTTGTGGGGCATGGTAGAAGGTGGTGGATCGATGGCACGGGAGTTGATGTTGTATTCGGTGTCCCCGAAAGTGATCAGTGGAAAGTGTTCGTTGCTCATGACAAACAGTGAAGTGGTTTCCTCGACGAGACCAACATAGGCCATGTCCGGATCATAGATTGAGGGTGCAGAGGACTTGTCAAAGCCCTGAAGAACATCCGATATTGGCGGACGAGGCTGCATGAGCACAAAAGGGTCCGAGCGCATAGAACCCGAGAGAACATCAAAGACTGCCACGCTAATTGTGCAAAAACATTAGGGCTACGCGTTGAAGCGCCGAAAACGGATCACTTACATTGGACTGTCAAAAGTCAGAGCCCACAGGATTTGCGTTTCTCGACGCATATATGGGTCCATTGAATCGTTATCTCGTCCCTTGAACGACATGATTTGACCATTTGGCAAAGACTCGATGTAGATGTTGTCTGGCGTGCGCCGGTAGGCAGCTTGGATGACATTGTCCTGCATGTTTGGCCCATAGGAGGAAAAAGAGAGATTGTGAATGGGTAGCCGACGTCCGGATGGGGAGCGAGCGTAGATGGCGACGTGGTAATCTTTTGGGCGATGTTCTGAAACTGAGCCATTCAATCCGGTTGGAGGGCTCACCTGTACGACCGACAAAGACCTCTGCAGGGACAGCTTTCTCGTTTCCTGACGGATAGTCCTCGAGTTCGTCCAGGTCGATCTCGCCCATTTGAGCGAGGTCTTCGAAGGGGTTCCAGGGACACTCGGCGTTAATTGTCTTGACCTTTCCGGTTTCTAGTTCGATGGACAAGAGGGATGTCTCCTTCTTGCCTACGAACACGCGCTCGTCGTCTTCTCTGTCGAACTTGAACGGGGACAATTCGACGAGCTGGGACATGGATAAGGAGAGGGGTTGTAGCGGACTGGTTGGCGTGGCCATGACATAAATGTCGCCCGTCTGGGGTTCGATGATGTAGAGCTCCTGGTGAGCGTCGTCGTCGTCGGTGAGGTCGTAGTCGATGGTTGCGTGCTTAGTGCGGACGAGGGGGGCGAGACTGGAGGGGATGTCGATGGCAGCTGCGGACCTGGACCACAGCCGTTGACCGGAGGTGCGGTTTACGGCGTGGAAGCTGCCGTCGATGGACGCGACGAGGACGATGTCGATGAGGTGGTGTATGTCATGGGCATCGTCAGCTGCGGTGCGGGGGTTGGTATGGCGGGTGTCGAGGACGTCGCGGTTTATGGCGACGGAGTGAGCGAGTACGGTGGCAAGAAGGAAGAGACAACAAACGAGTGGACGCATCGGTCAAGAAACGTCCATGGATATGGATGAGGTCAAGATGGGAAATAAGTTGACAGACACGCGCCCATTGCACCGCAACCAAATGCCAGACATCCAGGTCGGCTCTCAAATTTTCGACCTCGCGTTCCATCCCACCAACGCCGTCGTGTACACCGGCCTGCTCAATGGCGCGGTAATGGCGTTTCGTTACGACGAACAAGGTCAGCACGACCAAACTTTCTCGCTCAGACCATCCAAGCGCTCCTGTCGCTGTCTTGCGACAGACCAGGACGGCGCCCACCTCTTCGCCGCAGGAAAGGCAAAGTCCATCTTGTACGTATGTCCCCCTTGATTAAATATTGACCCTTATCAACCCCAGCACCGTCGACACATCCACAGGCACCATAGTAGACACCCGTAATGATGTCCACGAGTAAGTACCTGACCCTCTCACCACCAACACAGCCCTTGACGGCGTCAGTGGCCGAGTAGCTCACCTGTCAATCGCATGAAACATCTCCTCCCAAACATGTTTTGCACCGGCGATGACGACGGCGTCATCAAGGTCTGTCTCCTTCCATCTGAGCGACGTCCGCCGATACGAGCACCCTAAACAGCTCTGGGATCCGCGAAAACAGCAAGAGATACGCCGCTATACCCACCATTTTGATTTCATTTCCGACTTTTTATGGCTCGGAGACAAAAATCAGCTCGTATGCACAAGGTAGCCATCGCCCCAAACCGACTGTTGTCGTTGCTTATTCTTGTCCCCGTTTTCTCAACACAAAGCGCAGATGGCACCCTATCAGTGATGGACGTACGTGGAAAGAAATCAGAACCTCTCGCACGCTCTGAGGATCAGGAGGACGAGTTGCTGTCCATCGTTGCTATAAGAAAGTTTGTCCCCCCTTTCGCCGTCGTGTCGGACGGACGAACTTACTTTCTGGGTTTCAGCGGGACAAAGGTGGTCGTCGGCACGCAATTAGGAATCCTCTCCATATTTAATCGTAGTCAAGGTTGGGGTGATTGTGTCGACAGAGTCCCCGGGTAGGCGCGGCTATCAAAATCTACTTTACCTTTCTCATCTCAATCCATTCAGGCACCCACAGTCTGTTGATGCGCTCTGCGCCCTACCGTCCTCCTATCCCTCCGCCCACTCCACTATTCTGACGGGATCGTCCGACGGTCTGTTACGTGCTGTACAACTATTTCCTACCAAACTCCTCGGTGTCGTCGCAGATCATGGTTCTTTCCCCATCGAAAGGATTGTAGTCGACCTAAATGGCGAGGGAAGATGGATAGGCAGTGCTGGACATGATGATACGCTCAGGATGACAGATCTCAAAGACATTTTCGAGGATGAGGAAGGCGATGGCGATGGCGATTGCGATCAAGAGCGCCGTACATCCGCACTCAGCGACAAACAGAATCGACCAGATAAGGACGACACCAATCATGAAGACCAGACACACTCCGACAACCCCCCTGAGCCGCCGCAAGCCAAGCCAGGGGATGGATCACAGGATTCGGACTCTGATGCGCCAAATGAGAAGAAAAGAAAAAGAAAGGGAGGAAAGGAATCGTTGGCGGGAAAGAAAAAGAAAGGACGGAATGAAGTTGACGCTGACCCGTCCTTCTTCTCTGACCTCTAGCCTAGGGCCTGTTTTGCTGGTTGGATCGCAGAGTACATTTTACGTCGTTATCTGACATACACCATGACGGCCACGAGAATACCTCCCGGAAATATGTTACATGCAGCTCACCGCAACCACACGCACGTCCCTGACGTGGAAAACCGAGTTCAATCGGTAGCTAAGCTCAGCCACCTGAGTTTCCACCAACAGGTCCGGCCAACTGCCAGCAGGTGGTCCTATTCGGCGCGTTCCTGCCGTCAGGTTAAGGCAGTGAGCAAATATTGATTGACACCGAGATTGCGATCCAGAGTTATATACTTCACCAGAAGCGCCTCCACCCGTCGACAACGCCGGTGGGTGCATGCATGAAGATATCCCCATTGACCCACGGAGAAATTTGTGAAGGTCAGTGGAGGCTCCATGAAGCAGGCAGAGGTAGATTGTGTGTGCACCTTTCCCAGGCAACCAACGAAATATGTCACCAGGCCCGCAGGAAGAGTCAAAGATAAGCTCAAGGGCTAGGCCCGGTCGATTGGCCCGAAACAAAGTTAAGTTCAAAGATTTAGAACCCATACCTTATCTTTGGACCCCTCCCCACATAGATACACTACCAGTAATCGAAAGGCGTGAAAAGCATCGGATCCGCAGCCACTATACAGTGTCGGAGAATCAAGCTCGAGCACGAATCATCGTCATGTTGGGATAATGAGCTTGCGTCTTGCCAGCATGCGGTCGTTTTGGCCTGGAGTGGATTGCGAATAGAGTTTCTAGACAAGATGGGCCCATATGTCAACGTACACTCCTTCCGACCGAACATCCCACAGTTCAGTGGTTGCATGAACACTCTGATGGGACCTACTAAGTGCTTATCGTTCTCATCCCCCTCTCTTCCAGGTGGCCGCTTCACGTAGGGTGGCATCTTCGGGCCGGTCGTACCAAGCCATTCAAACGCCTTTCCCACCGAAAGGGTCGCGGCAGAATAGTTCCCAAGATGGGTCACAAAAATAAAACGCAGCCACACCAGCTGTGTCAGGATCATTTAAATTAGCAGACGTGGAGGGTTATATGATGACGTCGACGCAAAGAGTCCACTGGCAACCAACCCAAATGCCTGAGATGGAAACGTCAGGACCAGGCACGGTCGCAACACCAGATGAACGGGACTACACACTTGTCTATGATGGAGGCTGAGAAGTTGTGATGCGCCCAGAGTGAACGTCCTGTAACACCTTCTGGTTGCATGAGCTCACATCCCAAGCACGATGCGTAATTCGAACCAAGGCTGCTGTGCGGTGGATATCCGAGGAGGAGAGTGTAGACCCGGCATGGAGCGCCGTACTGTGCTTTCCACGCTGGGGTACCCCTGTCACGGTCAGCAGGTCGCGGTTGAAAGAGATTTCGCATCATCGCAACGAAGATCAGATCCGAAATGGGCCTAGACCCCGGCCACAGCCAACCATTTTTCCAGGCGGCCAAGCTGGATAATTACTAGCGGGAAAAAAAGAAATGGAACCGAAATTGAACCTAGTTGTCGTGTGCCATGCGATGGAAGGGGGCTTCGAAGAAAGTTCGTATGCTTCCATTGAAAATGTGGCTGTACACGGAACTTCGGATCACGGGTTCTTCGTTCACTGCCAGCACACAACCACTGAACTTGCGAATCACAATATTAACCTTGACTAACCCTTTTTTCATCATGCTGTCACGCACCGCAGTCACGTCCCTCCGCTGTATCCGCGGTACTAACAAATCCAGCGTCCGAGACTTGTCGTCAAGGGCCTCCACTATTCTCAGCGTCTTGGACATACCCACCACGACAGAGGTTCCAGGAGTGTACGACGGGAGATGGGGAGGAACTGGTGATATCCTTGAAAGCATCTGTCCAACCACCGGCGAGGTATTGGCACGTGTCCGGTCGGTACGTCCTCTCTTCATCCTATCATCTCCTCTGGGCTGATTGCCAAGCAGGCTTCGCCACGCGAACTACACGATGCCTTGAACAAGTCCAAAGAAGCTTATCTTTTTCTCAGGCAATTACCTGCTCCACGCCGTGGAGATGTCTTGAGACAACTTCGAGAAGCCCTTGCGGCCAAGGTGAGCTGCATTATTTGGTGCACATCTCGTAGCTCAATCGTTCGGGCTTTTAGCGAGATGCACTCGGTGCATTGGTCTCCCTCGAGATGGGCAAGATCAAGACGGAAGGCATTGGAGAAGTACAAGAATTCGTTGACATCGTACGACAGTACTTGTTCTCCACCTCTGCGCTTTGCTCAGACATTCGGTTCTGTAGTGTGATTACGCAGTCGGTCTCTCACGGATGATGAACGGCAGGGTCGTCTCGTCGGAACGCCCTGGTCACACCATACTGGAAGGTTAGCTCAGTCCTGCTGGCATTATCCCCTTTCGTGGCATGGTCTGGCTTAATTCTATTCCGACTAGTGCCGAATTCTCTTGGCGCCGTGGGCGTCTTAACAGCGTTCAACTTTCCTGTCGCAGTCTACGGGTGGTACGTGATTGTGATTGGAGCTCATTCCTTACCCCTTTCGTGACAATCGGATCTTGACATCGCACCCATCCAGGAACTTCTCCTTGTCTTTTGCCGCTGGAAATTCAAATGTCTGGAAGCCCTCGCCTACCACTCCTCTTTGTGCTGTCGCCATTACAAAGATAGTTGCCGACGTTTTGGAACGCAATGGAATACCAGGCGCTTCGTCTACTCTAGTTACCGGAGGTAAGGATATTGGTGAGGCTATTGTAAACTGTACGGATATCCCATTAGGTCAGTCATTTGTTGTTCCTGCCTCCTTAATCTTAACTGTATCATTTTCTAGTGTCATTCACGGGCAGCGAGGCCATTGGGCGTGTGGTCGGCAGGGCTGTTCAGTCTCGTTTTGGAAAAACAATCCTGGAGCTGGGAGGAAATAATGGTATGAATTCTCAGCTCATCATAACTGACCCGAGATACCAATTTCTTTTTTTGGTTTATGTTGCTCAAACAGCTTCAATCATCTTGCCTGATGCAGATTTATCTATGGCTGTACCTGCGGTGTTTTTTGGTGCTGTGGGCACTGCAGGGCAACGGTGCACATCGACGAGGAGACTGTATCTTCATCGTGATATTGCCCCACATTTCCTCGATGCACTCCAGAAACTCTATGCTTCTGTCAAGGTAGGAGACCCCCTCATCGCAAGCACGCTGCTTGGCCCATTGCACACTCGTGCTGCAGTCGAAACTTATTCCACCGCCATTGAACATCTCCGAGAGAAAGGCGCTCAAATATTGACCGGTGGACGACGGTACGACCAGGATGATCTTCGTCAGGGCAACTTCGTACAGCCCACGATCGCGATCCCTAAATCTGTGGACCCGACGGACACTATCTGGAGCACGGAGACTTTTGCACCGGTTTTGAATATTGCCATTTTCGATGAATTGGAACAGGCCATTCGGTGGAACAATGCCGTTCCTCAGGGGCTTTCCAGTAGCCTGTGGACGCGAGATATGCGTAACATCGGTAAATGGATCGGTCCAGAAGGTTCTGACGCCGGGATCGTCAACGTTGGTTTCCTGGTTTGATTACGGGGGGCAATGTTCTCACTCTCGTCTTAGGTCAATGTTGGTACTAGTGGAGCTGAGATCGGTGCTGCATTTGGAGGTAACAAGGTTGGTAGTTTCACGTGTTAGTGATTCGGTGTCTTGCTCATTCTCCAACGTTTGTTTCTAAGAGCACTGGCTGGTAAGTTGGATGGATCGGCCAATCGCGGACTGAGGTTGACGATCTTTTCAGGGGCCGCGAGTCAGGTGGTGATGCATGGAAACAATATGTGCGCTGGAGTGCATGCACTATCAACTTTTCGGATGCTGCGCCGCTGGCGCAGGGTGTCGATTTCTCGGCATGATGGAAAGGCACTGCTGCCTCCTTTAATGCCACTGAACAGCTGTGCGATGTATTTGTGGTCGTCGGAGATGAGTCCATTCTTGTCATTGAAGCTTAGCTTCGTTCACATCACGACGACCGGGGTTGTTGATGGGGTTGCAACCCTGTTGGAAAATACCCAATTGGAGCGCTTGTATGATTACAAGAATAGGATGGCAAGTGCCAATAAGTGCATTTCGGCCATGAGCGATCAGTGCCGTGAGTGATATATAAACGTGAGAGTGTCCATTTTAAGTTGCACCCGACAATCCAGGATCTTGCCCACCCTTGCAACGGCTTCCCCAGTGCCTGTCAAACAGGGTGTCAGGAGATCCAACCACGAGGGCCCATGAGTATGTTGACATGTCATCTGGCCAAAGAGGGTCCTGATGCCCTTGTTGGTTCGGAGGCAGTGTCCCCAGTGAATGCGGTATCGCTAATGCGGACAGTCCGACACCTTGTACGAACGCGATTATAAAGACATTGGTCGATTATCTTACGGGAGTGTTAACTCCACCCCTACCGTTATTATCCTACTCGACTCGTTCTCCTTAGTTTTCTAGTCCTTTCGAGGTTCCTTGGCCCTATCCTCCCACTGCCCTCACTCTCAAGGCTGTGATTCTGACCATCGATGCAAGCACCCGACGACCTTCCCTGGCCTGAGTTGGGCAATGTCTCGAGAGGAGCGACCCGCGGTAATCAAGGGCAGAAGGGTGCAATGGGACCTCCCGACCAAGACGGCCGCAGCGTACTACAGCTACGGGTACAGCCTGGCGTACTCTCCGTCAAGTTGAATCGACGCTCAAGCGAGTGGTATCGCACCCTCGACAACGAGGTAAACCGTGCACTCAAACTCACGAAAACATACTGGAGAAAAGCACGGAGGCGCCAGGACTAGTGAGTATCAACGTCTTTTTTCTTCCATTCACATGGTTCCTGTTATTGATGTGAGCGCACTTATCTTGTTCGACGTACAGTGATGCGCGTGCTGACCAGGACCACATGGAGCTGCATGAATGGTTGCAGCAACTCAAAGATAAAACAATGTCTCATCTCGAAGTACTCATGCAAAAAGGCGACATCCAGGGCCCTCCATATGTCATGCCAGATGATATCGAATTAACATTTCTACGAAAGTTCATCGAACGACATAATGCGGGAATCCCTCACAATCCACGTTTGCGCCACCTCGGGCCGAATGCGCAGGGGCCTCATATAGAAGAGTCATTGGAGATGTCCACGCCTGAATTATCAGACCCAGGATATCCACCCCCCGCTTTAGTTGACCAGATGGCACGCCTACAGCCAGGTATGCCAAATCACCCTCCCTTGTCGACGTGGATGTAGTGAATCACAGACGTTTTTCGTCCAGAAAGCGCTTCCGGTGTCTCAAGTCCTAGCTATGCGCCTTCACCTGGGACATCGCACCGTGCTCATCTTATCAGACCGCCGTCGTCACCATCTACAGCGACGTACGAACAGCTGGTGCAGGAGGCGCAAGCATCAGGTCAGAGGATATTTGACACATCGTGTGGCATGCGGTGCCGAAATTTGACTGTATTGCAAGGCCAATTCCTGCAGGACGCCAGGATTACGTTATCGCGAGCGCAATCACAGACACAGGATGCGTTCCAGCGGTATACCGCATGTCTGGAAGCCGAAACTCGTGCGAGGCGAGAGGTCATCCTTGCCGAACAACACCGTGACGAATTGAGTAAGTGGATGCCACAAGGCGCGAGAACAAATCGCTAAATGGTTTAATCAGTGTCTGCGCTACTCTCACGAACACAGACAACCGTCGGTACGTAAGATGAACATTCAGACACCCCCCCTTCCGCGGTTCTCACAGATCACAACAAAGAATACGCACGTCACCCGTCCTTGCCTCATGAGGATGTTCGGAATTCCCAACATGCACAGCATCCACAACATAATCAACAAGACGTAAGATTAGCTATTCATCGGATGCGGTGGTCCGCCGGTTAACATGACTTGGCAGTACTCGTCACACCATCTTGCGGAGCGCAGACCTTCGGCTGACATGATGACGCACAATAATAGCCCAAGGCCGCTTGACTGGCGGCAGCCAGATGTGTCCTATACTAGCGGCCTGGAGGCAATTCCGCAATCCGAGGTAGGGAAATTTCCGTTTCCATCTCCTTGAACCTAAATTTACTGAGTAGATGCGATCATCAAGCGACTCCTACAAGTCCGAGCGCAAGCACTCGCGGACCTGGGAGCAGGGTGGTCCGGTTGATATTCAAGGTATGTATTGGCGTTGCCATGGACTGGGATAATCTGACTCGTTGATATACCAGTCCTGCAAGACGTGACAGATTTACCGCCCCGAAAACGTACTCATCATATGATCGATCCAGCGGGTCACAGTGCCTCTCTGATGAGCCAAACGATGGTGTTGCCTCCATAATTTCTTTTTCTTTTTTTCGTATGCGCTGGCCGGGGCTGCCGGTATTCATTCATGTGTCCGAGTAGGCTTTGATATATTCAAGGCCTTTACACGGCGATGGTGGGTATCGTTTCGCCGCTGCGCGCAGCTTCGTATCGCTCTCTTTCATAGCATGGTCACTTACTTAAAGCTGCATAACTACAACCACATCCGTCGTCTCTTGGCGTCGTTATTCGTTGCTTTTGCTTTGCTTGTGTTATCAGTTGCATCAGGACCGCTGTATTCCCCTTGCCATTTGCGAGGTTCGCATCAAGCCACCATCCTTACCTTGTGAAAATCACCGAGTGACGTGAATTGGCCTAGTTTCGCTGGGACTGATGGGTGGGGCTGGTGTGAAAGCCTGGGAGCGAATGTGCTTGTCAAGTGACATACGACCTTCCCGGTGCCTTCGCCCTTCGCGTCTCGATCTAATTGTTGTCTCGGTAAGACCGGAAGTAATATTCGCTTGTATGCTAATTGTACTATGTACATACGTCTTCTCACCGATGTCCGGACACTGGCAGGGGCACTTGAGTCATCGGGCCGCCCTACAGTTACATTACGTAATGCAATGTGACCCCCCTGGGCTTGATGAAGATGTGAAGAAAACATGCGCGTTCAAAACTTGTTCGCTCGCCATCACATTGTTCATTGTCATTCCTCCAGTCGTTCGTTGATTCACTACACAATGTCGCCTGGACCACCGACTACTGGTTCATCGTCTGGATACAGGTGGTGCAACGAGCCGCGTTGACCAGGTCTCATACCAAACCCCCGAACGTTCGTTGTCATGCATGACGACTGGAATCTATTGAACGCTTTGTCCAAACGTCCGCTTTGTGGTGCTCCCCGTCCATTGAACATACATGGACAATAAGGGTAAGGGGCTGTGGCTCCAATGGTCGGGATAATCGCGTGCCGCACACGTGTAGACCGCATCTCATCTGTTAAAAGGCGTTTTTTCGTGTCTGTCACAGAAGTATTGTCCATCCTATCATCTCCGTTCTCGAAACGATCCGTCGTTTTGTCTCTGCGCTTCTTTGTGGTTTGCACCCGTCTGTTCCCACGGTACGCGTCTCGAGCATGAAGAGTACGGCACCGCCATACCATCCAAAATATCGCAGTGAGTGCATCTGGTCGAATCAAAGGGGACAAGGGACTGATTACCACAATAGCAAAGCTGTGCCGCAATTTCGCCAGTGGAGACTGCCCATTTGGTCAAAAGTGCAGCTTCCTGCATCCCGCACCGAGCATTGATCCTTCCTCTTCCGCGCTTGCACCGAACCTCTTGACTTTGAACCCGCTGCTTTTTCCTCAGTTGCTTTTTCTCTCTAACCAACAAGAAATCTTGAAAAGGATGCTACGGCGGTCGCCGCCGAGGCCCCAAGGAATGCAGCTTGTTGACGAGGACCCATCACCGACGACTTCTCTCCTACTCTCCAAGTCTGATTCTATCTCATCAGAACAGGTGCCACGACCTAAGCAGGTCAACAGACGAAGAAAGTACCCGTGTAGACATTTCATCCGCACAGGGGGTTGGTGTCCGGCTGCGGGACAATGTCAATTGTAAGCTCCATTCGTAAGTGCCACTGGTAGCCGTTCTAATCGGTCCTTGCTAGCCAACATGACGTGGCTGCATTACCTTCGGGTGTCCGGAAGGCGGAACTCGGACCCCCATTTGCAACTGATGAACACAGAGGAGGAAGAACCATCAGTGGTGGCGTTTTGATGGGTATACAGTCACCATCTCCGCCGATAGCCAAGCCAACGCATTCAGAACCTTCGCGATACATTAAACCCGGGCTGATGCAATCATGTTGGTCCCCACGTTGTCCCTACTCGAGTGGCGTTCTGAATGATTTTCTAGACCAACCGACGTGTTGGGCCAACTACACTTGGCAACCATATAGACTGCATTGTGCCGCTGTGCCTATTCCCGCAACCCCTCCATCAGTCGCGCCTCATAGTCTTTATCCCCAACTGCTACCTCAGACACAAAGTGCACCTCCAAATGAATCCCAGACGAGCCTTCCGTTAGGGTCATATGAAATGAACGGCACGACGTACTTTCCAACCTCGAGGCCTTCCGTCTCCACGCCGCCTCTGATGCCATATTCCGTTCCTGTTCACCCAATTCCTTATAATGTTTCGATGGCTCCCGCATACCCGTACCACCCACCTGCACCTCCCAACCGGCCTGCAGGCTATTGTGACGTTGTCGAGCCAACGACGAATAGTGTTCCGCAGACCCCTACCCCATTTGATCCTTTTGTTTCGGACCGGATGATACCCGGCGAACTGCCGGTCATTCCGCGACTCGAATGCTACGAAATATCGCCCATCCGGCAGGACGTATTTTCGCTCCCATCTTCTGACGCGCCACCGTTGACGGCGAATGGTGAACTTGAGGCGACGAATACCACGGGCAGGAGTGGTACGCCAACGGCCAAGCCGCAGGAAGAGTTTCCTTATCAGCCTCCGAAAGACCAGCGCGTCGGGCACGCGCGTCGTATTAGCGTCAATGTCAAGAAACATGGTCGGGTCAACAGTGGCTAGTTTGTTCTTTTTGATTTCACCGACGGCACGCCTTCACCCGGGTCCATCTCCTCCTTAGGTTCTCATTTCTAGAGCAAGCTAGAGCATTGCATGTATGTATGTGTAATCTTGTGATCACCGACTGTTTTTCTCGTTTTTATAATCCAACTATATAGCACATTATCGCCACATTCTTAGCATCTCCATTCACGTTTCACGTGTCACACGGATCTGCATCTTTTTTGTAACGAAAAAGCAATACATCTTGTTTCATCAGACACATCCTGTCCATTGGCCGGGCTAGCACTGTATGTGTAATCATTTCATCGTGACGTCGACTTTGTTCGATCATTTCGGACACTCGTTAGGCTACCAGAATAGTGACCGCGTCGCACACCGTACCGCACTGACATTCCCATCCCCCGTCGGAATCACGCGATCATCATCTTAAGTACCATATAGTGGGTTCATTTTCATTGATGAGTTAGTAAAGGGTGGCCATGCTAGTAAATACGATGCTATAGACATGATGTATCATACTCTCAAAAATAAGTTCTACAAATGTATGAAAGTGTTTCGCTGTGTCTCGTGAGGGGAACCATCAGATAGTCGACGTTAAGCCCCCGAGGTTTCCAGACGAGGGAGTAATGAGTCACTCGGAATGCATGCTTTCGGACAAACTACGCGGATCAAGTATCCAGAGAGCAGCTTTCGCAACCTCCCCCTCCTCAGGCTCAGGTTCCCATCCACCCCTCCCACATATCCTCCGCATCTCTTTGAAGACCACTTTGACGCTCCTCCTGTTCGTCGTCACCGTCATGTATTCCCTAGAAACACCAGCGAGCATGCTCTGTCGTCGAAGTAGACAGAGGTGTAGGCAGTTGTGACACCAGAACGCCTTCGTGCGATAGGATTACAGTGCACGTTTGCGCGAGCGCATCAAAAAAGGTCGACCTCTGGCATGTGTCGACTGGCATGGTCATTAGAGCTGTTGGCGACGCTGAGCGTCGGAAGCAGAGGCGGCGTCGAAGAGGGACGCGTTGTCTGTGTCGCTGCCCTTAGCTATGGCCCAGGGCGGCGCGGATCGGTGGGAGGGATTTGCCTTTGCATTTCTGGCCTTTACTTTGTCGAGTATGCTGGTGCCGGGGTTGGACGTGACGCCCTTGATCTTCCATGTGAGGCCGAACTCGCCATGGACGAGAGGGTTGTTGAGTTGGTGAATTGTAAGAGTGACGGTGGAGGAGACGCTGAGATTTGGACTAACACAGTCGGCACTTCCCGAGTCAGACAAGAAGGCAAATCTGCTTCAAACACTAGTCAATGTTTCCGACCTGCCCAACGTTCTCTACCCTCCCCGCCGCACTCTCAAACGCGCTGCACTAGGTATCTTTCATGGCAAATCGATCCAATACGGCAGCAACGTCCCACACTCGCTCAAAAAAACCCGTCGAACATGGCTTCCAAACATACACACCAAGACGTTCGATTCGCCACTGCCGGGACGGCGGGTGCAGGTCAAGGTAACAGCGAGGGCGTTCCGGACGATACACAATGTCTGTTTCATGGCCTCGTCGTTTCGTTTCGTTTCTTTTTCCCCGTTGCCTCGTGCAGTGTCTTGTTAGCTGATAATACCCCATGCGCGCACAGCACGGCGGACTAGACAAATACCTCCTCAATATGTCCCCGTCGCTTCTTGGAGACGAAGGTATGCGACTACGTTTACTCGTCCGTGAGCGATTCGACGTGCAAAATGCTCTCGAGGCGCGGCGACCCCAACGTGCTGCCGAGGTTGCTGCCAAAGAAGCAAAAGCCAAGGAGGTGGCGCAGAGGAAGGCGCAGAGGCTCAAGGAGGACAAGGCAAGACGACGGATGAACGAAGTAGAGGGGGGCTTGGCGAGAGGTTTGTTTGCGGCCTCTAGATGAGTTGAGCTGGAGGAATTTGTTGTTTGCGGATCAAGGAAGGACGCTTGTCCGGATCTTTTGCTGTGCTATGCTACTCTGCATAGACCAATACCACAGACTTGACACTCGCTCTCATCAATGATCGAGTTATTGACATGACTGGGCATGCATGGAGATTGGCAGAGGCAAGTATCAGACTGCTTTACAGCTTGCTCTGGTACCTCAGGCTTGTCAAGTGAGCATTTGGGTCTCCTACGGGTCTTCAGGTTGACGTCGGAACTCGACGAAATTAATGTACGGGTTACACCCCATGCCCACGCACGTCCAATGAGACCGTCCCCGAGCTTGATATCGAGTCGACATGGTGATCTCCTCCAGGCTTTTTTGCTGATGGTAATAACCATAATATCAGGTAATTAATCGATGAATTGGTACCCTATTCTAGTCCAGAGTGGGTCGTCTGACTTCGTTTCGATATAAACGGACAACGGACAAAACATATTCAAGTTGCTGGTACATACCCGACTCACAAAGCTCGAAAGCGGCTACGAACACAGAACAATAAACACATATTTGAACATGCCGCGAACAGACGAAACCACAATACACCGATCCTAACCTCCAAGCCCCCAAAACGCCAAACGGACACCATCCTGCCACTATCCTAGGCCTACACATAAATGACAGCTACATCTGACCCACTGATGTAGGACAACGTATGACCATCCTTAAAATTTATAGTGGTAGCACCCTCGGACGGCGTAAAGGCCCCACCAAGACCTTGGGCAACGGCATTCTGGAAAATTATCTCGCCAAAGTTGTCCACTGTCACATTGCTAAAAGCCTCGACGATCCAACCAACGTCCCGCTCGCAGAGCGGTATGGAGGACGTGAATTTTATGTAGCTGAGTTGATTGTTTTGAATATTCCGGATAAGTGCGGAACCTGACGTTGAAGAATCCGCAGTGATATGCAACTCGACTGTATCACCATAAGAGATAGACACGTCGTGTACGTTCTCCGGGTTGGGCCAAAACTGGGAAATACCTTGTATGAATGAATGAGAGATGAGCGACATAACCCTTGAGCGGCATGGTAATGTCTCGTTTACCTGTGTAAGCCTGGGATTCATTTGCAGTAATACTCATTGCTATCCCGACCCGGAAAAAGGCGCCGCACGAAAAACCGTCGAAACCGACCCAAGCAGAAACACCTGAATTAGGTGGACCGCGAACGCTGGGAATGACGACAGTGGCGTCTATATCTTGGAATGTGTTCTGTTGGACGGAACAGGATGAGATCTAGCAGGACATGATCCGCGAGGACGACGCACATTTCCCTTGATAAAGAAAGCACCAGCCCTGTTAGGCGGGATATCTCGCTCGACAGGGGTAAACGGCTCAGCGCGAGGGTACGCCAGAGCTGCAGAAGCGACTAATAAACCAGCGATGATGGCGTATGTGAAATGCATAGCGACTATAGCGGTGGAGATCAAGAAAACGGGGAATGTCTGACACAGTAAGGCAGACCCTATCGAAAAAGCAGCGTGACCCTGCCCTTTATACGTTCCACGGGCTGACCTATTGCGCATTGCAGCGTCTCACATATGATTGAAACAGACACGCTGTAGCGAGAAACGGAGTTGTCCGGTCAAGCCATCGACGACATCGACTCACACCTTCTTCAAGGTCGATCGCCCGCACGGTGTCTGAATTAAGAGTTGTGGGTGAGCTTTTACGAGTAGGCTTCCACTAGCTCTAGGGCTCACTTGGACGGTACCGAACCAACCTGGTACCAGCGCATGACACTGGCGGTCTTGTTGACACCTAGCCTGTAACCGACGTCCAAGGTGGCTGACATTTGCTCCGCTTGGACTTACAACCGTGTCGCAGATAGGTGGTAAATATCGATGGTCAGTAAAACTGCCACGATGCAAACACATTAACACTGACAGTGGGAGAGGAGTGACGCGATCGTCCCCCTTGAATCGCACACGTCGAACAAAGGTAGGTCGTAGAAAAAGTGGTTTAGAACATCGTCTCGCTAATCAGAGATTCGATGATACCAGGTAGACCTGGGGAGAAACGATGGATTAGTGGTACACAGATGTTGGGCCCAGCTGAGGGCACAAGGCAGCGATGAGACAGGCACCCTGTGGGTTGTGTGAAGATCAACGTACGAACACAGCTGAGTTCGTCTGTATGCAGAAGACACCCGTCCAAGAGATGAAGCTTAAGAGTCGTGTGATCCGAAATAGCTGGATCGGGTTGGTTCTCGCAATGCCAACCTTGACAGCTCTTCGATGTCTACCGTCGCCTTGGTGCAACACGACATATGTATAAAACACGTTGTAACCAAGAAAACAAACATGCTGTGCGCGTTTGTTAGGTCACGCGGGGAATCCCGGGATCACGCCTCGCTTACCGGATATGATGGCAAGCATGCGCACAGGGCGGGCAGTAGTCTCGGATCCATCCGTTGTGGTGACAGCTGAGTGCAGCTGAGTTTCAACCTATTGGTGCAGAAACATCCCCACAACATCTGTATGGTGAGCCCCCGATGATCACACTCATATTCATAATTGCATGTGTATAAAAGCTAGATGAGAGCTTAACCTCAACCATGCAACGAATGATTATGTTATTACCTAGATGAGAGCTTAACTACACATTATAAGTATGGTGGTTTCATACGAAGATGACAGAACTTACCCTCAACTGTGCAATGAACAATTGAGGAAAAGATGAAACACAAACATAAGAAAGTATATATACTCTAAGTGGATAAGGTTTGGAACACAGAACATGACCTAGTGTCATGAACTCCAACACTCCTCCTCAACACTAGTGTTGTAGTCAATCAAAGGATAGAACAAGTGAAACGCAAGTGGAAGAAATGAAGAAAGAAACAGAGAAAGAAACAGAGAAAACTACTCCTGGAGAGCAACTCCTCCTCGCATGGAGTCATGTAACCCCATATGTGAGCAGTGCTGCTCGAAGAGCTTTTGTCATATCCCAGATTTTCGTTAAGTCCAACTCCGGACTTCCGAATTGACTCCGACTGTATTCCAACCTTTTCTCCTTTCTCACTTTCCGGACTTGTTCTCCACTTTCTTCCGATGTTCACTCTGTTCCTATTATTCATTTCATATGACATTCATCATTGCTAACAAACTTCAAATCTGTGTCTCGCTTAGTAGCACAGCTCCGGGCATACTTATCTCCATCACAGCGCGGGGATATTTACTTCCGACCTCCATGTAGTTAGTCATTTGGACCTGAGTCCTCCATATATAAACCTCTGTACTTTGTCTTTAGTACTTCAGTTCAAATATCAACTTAATCACTTCCTTCGAGTCACTCTTGATCCTTACTCTCGTTCTCCTCTGAAATACGAGGTCCTTAGGGAACTGGCAAGGGTGCGACACATAAGTTCTGTGCCGACGACCTCATTCCTCCGTCTACCTCTGACCCCCTGTCGTACCTCCAGTACACTTCCGACCCCAACCTCTGACCTCTTGCGCTCACACACCTCCGGACTGTTATGACTACCACGGGTAGTGATAGGCGTAGCCTCGTAGGGTGTGCGCTAGCACGTCGAGGGTTCGATGGCTCGTCCGTTCTACGAAGGAACGACGGGGGTTTCGAGGGTATGTCCTGTCAACAAGGACGTCGAGGTTTCTAGGACATGCTCAATCAACACGAGTGGTCGAGGGTTCAATGAGACGTCCACTCAGTGACGAGCGACGAGGAGTCAAAGGGAGTTCGTATTTGCGGAAGAGTACTGAAGTACAAGAGTATGCGAGTAGAACGAGGAGACCAAGGTTAAGGCTAAGGGGCGCCAGCGCGGCAACTTATAAACTAAAGGTGAGGACTAAGGGCAGGTGTGGGAACAACTGAAGGGCAGGCATAGAATGATGAGGAATGTAATAGAACGTGGAGGAAGGGTGGCGATGACGAAGCAAGTGGAATACCGTAGAAGGTTATGGAATGGGATGAGTCATCGCGAAGAAAAGAAAGATAAGTCCGTGAAAGGCTTAGCTAAGTCAGAGGAAAAGGAGAAGAAAAGGGGCGAATAGGGGTGAATCGTAACATCTCCGACCTTCTGTCGTACCTCCGGTACACCTCCGACCCCAACCTCTGACCTTTGCGCTCGCGCACCTCCGGACTTCATCGGACTCGTCCAGAAGAACCGGATCTAACACCCAGGTTCCTTTGCACCATCACATCAAGTGAGAGGTGATCTGCTACGCATAGTGGGAATGGAAGAATCCGTGTGGCTGTACTGTAATTTAAACACTGCTGAACCTTGAATGACCTCTCACTCTCTGCGACGGCTGCAAGAAAACATTGGTAAATAAGCATAGCCACAGGGGCTTGACCAGCAGAAAGTGGAAAAAAAAAACGCAGAAAGAGGTTAGGGTTACATATTTTTGTCAGGGGCTAGGTTATACCGGAGGAATTACATCATTTTTGTCACACCGCCATTTCACCTTCCGCATGCAACAGCTTCAGCACCAGGTAACCTAGGACAACATGTTCACAATACCACAACATGCATTCACTTGATAATGTGCTCAATGCACTCGATCACAATGGGATATCAGCATCACAATTTATTATAACATTGTTGACTAGTCCATACTACCAAGATCATCACCATCACCTCAATCTCATATCATGCTGCTCAGATATCTTTCTAACCCTTTTTTGCCATCCGGATATGCATGATAAGCTTGCAGAACTTTGCTTCGATGATGGTTTGTTCTATGCGGAAGGTGAAACGGCAGTGTGACAAAAATGATGTAATTCCTCCGGTATAACCTAGCCCCTGACAAAAATATGTAACCCTAACCTCTTTCTGCGTTTTTTTTTTTTTCACTTTCCGCTGGTCAAGCCCCTGTGGCTATGCTTATTTACCAATGTTTTCTTGCAGCCGTCGCAGAGAGTGAGAGGTCGTTCAAAGGTTCAGCGGTGTTTAAATTACAGTACAGCCACACGGATTCTTCCATTCCCACTACGCGTAGCAGATCGCCTCTCACTCGATGTGATGGTGCGAAGGAACCTGGCTATGACCCGGGAATAGCATGACAGGGACGAGCGTACAAATAACAACACAATGACCAACACTGACATGACGAAGCTACGGAGTGACAGCATGATGGGCAGAGAGAAATGCGACAGCAAAAAGACAACGAGATGAAACGATGAAGAAAACTAGTTAGATAAACGGACCCATACGGAAATCACAAAATCTCCATGACGTCCGTACGAACATCCTTGGCAAAGTTGGCCGCACGAGCAAGGCCTGGAAAAATGATCTCATGCTCCGCAGCGATACGCCTAAACTCTCCACTGGGTTGCTGCTGGAGCAACAGCGCAGGGAATGGTTGTTGCAGACGGACAACCAACCGTAACGCTCGAGTGTAGTCGTCCATCGTCGCCGCAGGTGGGGGAGATGGTGCAGATCCATCCTCGTCTTCCTGATCGAACCAGTCACCCTC
>JBBPOF010000393.1:0-26117 GCA_038091315.1 Porphyrellus cyaneotinctus | reverse complement strand
AAGCTATGATATTCCTCTAGGAAGCTTGCTCCTAAGCGGAAAGGACCCTTTGAGATTACTCAGGTTATCTCCCACACCGCCTACCGGCTAAAACTTCCTCTGACATGGAAGATCCACAATGTCTTCCATGCCTCTCTCCTTTCTTCCTATAAGGAGACTGCCGAGCATGGCCTGAACTTCCACAACCCTCCCCCTGATCTGATCACTGGTGAAGAAGAATACAAAGTCGACAAAATCCTCAGCCACTGTGGAGCCCCTAATCGCCGCCAGTATCTTGTGTCCTGGAAAGGATACTCTGCAGCAGAAAACACTTGGGAATCCGCTTCCAATCTTGGAAATGCACAGACCATCCTCACCAAATATAAGGCCCGCTGCCTCCGAGCTTTCCTCCAATGAAAATAACCTCAACTCCATATTACTCACACCATGCAAATCTCCTTTTCCATCTCTCTCGGACGATTTGACCTCCTCATCCTCCTTGCCCTTGCCATTCTCTATGCGTCCTTTCAGATGTTTCATTTGCATAATCACCCTGTCGTCTCTGTTATGGCGATCGCCAGGATCCAATTTAAGTGGGCTCTCATCCACCCCCAGTCCTATCAGACTTCTATGTATAAATTCAATGAATCCAACCAGTGGGGAGGAAACTCCACCTGGGATGCCCCGGACAAACAGGTGGCTTTAGCCGAAGAAGACTTGATGGATGACCTCCATTAAAGGATCTCCAACAGAACTCCATCTCCATGGGCATGGAACTAGATTTCCCACCTGATGTGTAATAGATATACGGTTTTGGACTGCTTTTCCTTCTCCTATTGATCCCCATTTTCCTTTTAAACCCTCAGCTTTCTGCCCTCCCCTCAAATGATGAGTCTCCCCATTCAACTCCACCATCTCCTCCTTTCACTTTCTAGGGAGGCCCAACAAAACCTTCTCACTGACCTGCTCGAATGTGCATCTTCCACCATCGCCCTCGAGTCCATTTCCCTCTATCCCCACCATGGACTCCTCCACCACCTCGTCATTCTTTACTGCCACTATGCCATCGCACGCACCCAACTCACGCTCGACCCATCGCCCTTGCCTATACCCCAACAAAACCTTCTCACTGACCTGCTCGAATGTGCATCTTCCACCATCGCCCTCGAGTCCATTTCCCTCTATCCCTACCATGGACTCCACCACCTCGTCATTCTTTACTGCCACTATGCCATCGCACGCACCCAACTCACGCTCGACCCATCGCCCTTGCCCATACCAGTCGCCACCCTCCTCGAGACGAGGAATGTCATCCTCAACTGCCTCCTCAAGGGAGGGTTCCTCTCCCTCATGGCACTATTACCAATGGAGGTCCTCCAACAAGCAGCTCCCTCCATCTGGCTCTGCGCTGTGGCCTTAGGGGAATGTACACCTAGTACCCCCTCTCCTCATTCCCCACCAACCCCTCCAGGAACTCCTGAATGTCCTTGCTCTGGAAGTCCTCTCCCCAGCCCCAATCCGCCACCCCCCTACGATAACCGCCCACTTCACAGAAACTATGGCACCATCTTCAGTTTTGGAGATGTCCCCTCAGATGATGATTCCGACTTGGGAACTGACAGCAGCCCCAGGATGCCTAGGCATACGCCTTGTGCACCCATTTCTACCCACCCCCCTCCAGGCAATGCCTCAGTACCCTCGTCACCTCTGCACGTTCCCCCACTGCAACCCCACATCCATTGACGTGAACACTGCTTCATCTGTGGAGAACAAGGACACCTTTGTCCCAACTGTCCTCTCTATCGATGCCCCCTCTGCTCTTCCATTGCCCCCGGACACCCCCAACACCTCTGTCCCCAACGGCGATGCCCCCACTGTGACCACATCGGACACTCCCTTTACGAGTGTAATGACCTCTTCTCTAATACTCCCATGCCCGGAAGATTCTTCCACTCCCCCACCTTGGAGTCCCAGGAGCATAGCAGTCATTCTGGAAGCAATGACACATTCTGAGTCGGTGTCTCAGATGTACAAAGGGGGTAATGTTACAATTTTCCTCTCAAGTTCACTGGATGCATCCTCAGCTCACTCTTCCCTTGCATACCCCATTCACAATACCCCTATCGGAAGCTTCCCGGCTTGGTGGTCTGGAACTCCTGACACTCTAGATGAGACCTTTCCCTTATAGATGCCCAGGCTTGCTCTCATGTTCATCCCAGCCTTGCATATTGGTTCCGCTATTGGTTCCATATGCTTCCATTTCTCTTCCACATTTACCTTCTATTCAATATAGACATGGAACTCCTTTTTGCCTTCTGCTCTTCTTTTCCTGATGGAGTTCTGCCTGTGCCTTCTTTCCATTGGCACTTTCTTTCCTCCAATTCCATTTGTTGTTCCACTTTCCACATTTAGATGACCTTCCTTTCTCATTCCAGTTAGAGTCCTGATTCACTCTCCGCCTTGTAGTATATAAGACTCATCTCTCTCTGTATCGTCTCTCTAACTAGAACTACGCATATCTGCCTAGCAATCTAGTACCATTCAATCCCTATCGAGTGAGACCCCTTTGCTAGAGGCTTTGTTGAACCCCTGAGACTCTCTCCATGTCGTCATGGTATTGTGAGCATGAGCTCCATTCTCCTCATCATTGTCGCTGAGTCTCTTCGTGAATACCACTGACATTGAGAGACTTCAACATCCCTACTGGGTTGTTAGGCCAACATTAACAGTGGCAAGGAAAACATCATTCTTGATCTTCCCTGGCTCTGAAAAGCCAACTCCACCATTGACTGGACTAGGTGAACCCATTCTCTTTCAGAATCCATCAACAAGTCTAAGATCCTATACATTCTCTTCACCACTGACAACAAATGTCATAAAAAGAAATTCTTCAAACTGGCTCCACCCCCATGCCACATCCACATTACCCCAGTAACTGACCAAGAACTGTACAACTTCTTGGGAGTTGAGTCCAAACAACAGTGGAACCATTGTACCACTCAGAATTATGCCCTTCAATGAGTTATCCAAATCAGTGCCAAAACTGTCTTCTCCTTTGTCAAGTGTGATGGGTAAATCATCCCCACCTCCACCATCACCAAACTCACCCATGCAACCAAACTAGCTATTGCTGCAGAAAAGGCCAAATCCAAACCTATTCTTCCCTCAGAATACTCTGAATTCTCCTCCATCTTTGATAAACCCTTTGCTGGACAGCTTCCCCCTGTTAGACCCTATGACCATGAAGTCAACCTTAAAGAGTTCTTTACTCCAAAAATTGGGAAACTCTACCCCCTTTCTCCTGATGAAAGAGATGCTACTGAAAAGTTCCTCAGGGAAAATCTTGCTTTTGGAAAGATCCATCCATCAAAATCTCCCCAAGTAGCCCCCTTCTTCTTCATCAAAAAGAAGGACAGC
The DNA here is from genome assembly GCA_038091315.1 of Porphyrellus cyaneotinctus. Taxonomy (NCBI): domain Eukaryota; kingdom Fungi; phylum Basidiomycota; class Agaricomycetes; order Boletales; family Boletaceae; genus Porphyrellus; species Porphyrellus cyaneotinctus. The sequence continues at coordinate 22,721 of JBBPOF010000393.1, read as the reverse complement.
AAGCTCCATCCCTGCCAGGACTATTGGTATCTCAATGAACACACTGTCCACAATGCTTACCCTCTCCACCTTATTGGCAATCTTATCAACAAATTAAAAGATGCCAAGGTGTTCACCAAGTTCAACGTATGATGGGGATACAACAATTTCCATATCAAAGATGGCCACCAATGGAAAGGAGCCTTCCTCACCTACAAAGGACTCTTTGAACCAATGGTCATGTTCTTTGGAATGACCAACTCTTCTACCACCTTCCAACGATTCATGAATGACTCCTTCCACGACATGATTGCAGAAGGATGGCTCATTATATACATGGACAACCTTCTCATTGCCTCTCCAGATGATGCCACTTATACTGAATGCACCAAATGAGTCCTCACATGCATGAAGGAATTGGACCTTCACCTTAGACTTGAAAAGTGCAAGTTTGCCACCTCTGAAGTCAATTACCTTGGAATGATCATGAAGCCTGACTCTCTATCTATGGATCCAGTCAAACTCAACAGAATTGCCTCTTGGCCTATTCCCTCCACTGTTAAGCAGGTTCAATCATTCCTCGGCTTCACCAACTTCTATTGTCACTTTATTCAGATCTACTCCTCTGTTGCTCACCTCCTCATTGACCTTACTAAGCTCAACAAGAAGTGGGACTGGACCCCTGCTTGTCAATCTGCCTTTGACGTTTCAAAGCTACCTTCCTTAGCCAACTGGTACTTCACCTTCCTGATTCCTCTGCCCTCTTTACCATCACTACTGATGCCTCCAAGTATGCAACTGGAGGCATCCTCCTACAAGCCAATATTAATGGCAAATGGCATCTCTGTTCTTATCTCTCCCAGTTCTTTTCCCTGCAGAATGAAACTTCAACATCTATGACTGTGAACTCCTCACCATCATCTGCACCCTTAGAGCATGGTGACACTATCTTCATGGTTCCCCATTTCCTATCCAGACATTCACTGACCACAAAAACCTCATCTACTTCTGCCACCAACCAGATCATTTCCCCATGTCCAATCTTGACAATGAAGGCACCACCCTTCTTCCCTCTTCCCTCTTCATTCATGTAATTGATGCTGCCATGTGAAATCATATACAAAAGTATTTAGAAGAAGACCCTTTCCTCATTACTATGCTCCAAGCCATCAATGAGGACATCCCTCCCCCATTCCATTCCCACATCGCTGATTGACAACTCCAAGATGGTGTCCTTACCTATCAAGGTTGCATCTATATTCCCCCCTTCAATGATCTTTGATATGACATTGCCATGACTATGAAACTGCCAGCCACTCCAGCTTCCTAAAAACCCATCAACTTGTTGCTGCTGAATATTGGTGGCCTGGCCCCACTGAATTTGTTTGAAAATATATTGATGGCTATGCTATCTGTCAAGCCAATAAAGTGAACACTCACTGCACTTGTGCCTCTCTTTCTCCAATTAAGTCCATCAGTTCATGCCCTTTCCAGCAGATGCCTTGTGATCTCATTACTGATCTCGCAGAATCTTCCAGCTTTGATTCCATTTTGATTGTGGTGGACCATAGCCTTACTAAGGGGGTAATTCTCTGCCCTACTAAGAAAACCATTACTGCTGAAGGCATTGCCATTCTCTTTTTGCATAAAGTCTTCAAATGGTTTAGTATCTATGATAAAATAATTTCCAATTGCAGCCCCCAATTTGCTTCCTCCTTTGCCAAAGAACTGGGATGCCTCCTAAACTACAACCTCTTGTTATCCACTGCTTATCACCCACCGTCCAACAGAGAAACTGAGCATGTCAACCAAGAATTCCAAACCTTTTTATGGATTTATTGCAGATCAAATGTCACCTCCTGGGCCGACTCCATTACCTATGCAGAATTTGCACACAACCACTGCCCTGACTTGGTCACCAGCAAAATGCTATTCTTCCTCATGATGGGTTATGAACCCCATGCCCTTCCTTCCATCCTCTCCAAATTCTCAGTCTCCGCTAGATGAGGCCCTCACTGCCTACGAACTTACCTGACAGATCATGTTTGTCCATGTTTGCTCTAAGTTTAAACTGTTCATCAAAGAAGATACAGTGTAGCTAGAAGCCTGCAACGTGAAATGAGACCTCTCATTCTCAAAGTTCTCCCCGAAATGAGAAGGCCCCTTTACTAACACTGATGTATTATGCTCCTTATCTTACAGACTCCAACTCTGCAAAACATGGAAAATGCACCGCATATTCCATGCCTCCCTCTTATTACGCTATTATGAGGACTCTGTCCACAGACCAAACCACCTGAACTCTCCCCCTGACCTTATGAATGGTGAAGAAGAAATTGAAAACAACCTAATAGTATGCTATAGAGGCCCTCCTTCTTAGTATTCCTTTCTAATGTGATAGAAGGGCTATACTGGCAAAGAAGATTCCTGGGTTGCAGAAAGTGATTTAGACCATGCGAAGACCATTCTCTAGACATACAAGCAGGCTCACTCCAAAACATTCCGTAACTGCAAAGAAAAAAGACGTTTGAAATGATGACTCCCACTACTCTCACCACCATTGAAAGTCACCTCACCTCCTTAGATGTTCCACCCACTGTAACCCTGATCTCCTCCTTATCTTGCTTGTCCAGCTAGGAATGCAGGATTTTGGGATTGATATTCATAATGCGCTCCATAAGAATTTGAATTGAGCTACTATCTCTGACCATGAACCGCTCAGTCCCTTGTCCACTCTGGCTCATTTCCCGACTTGGACTCCATGAGACTCATAGCACCTCAAGGATTTTCTACCTGTCCTCTGCTCTCTTTTCCTGTCATGTTCTGAGGGATCCATGGACCCGATGAATGTGAAAAGAGACTGTGAGCTGTATGAATGTTGGACCTGCTGCTGCTAGGCTGCTGGTGATGACTGAGGCCAATGTCTGTGCTGCGCTCACTCCCCTGATTGTGGGTGTACTAGTGTACCTATTTCTGGCACCTCCAGTGCTGTGTTGGTTGGATGTACTTTGGGCATGAATGCAGCCGCTCCTTTTGCAGTGTTTGCTGATGGTGATGATGTTGTGACCACTTTGGGTGAGCTGAGCTGGTCTAGCCTTTGTGGGACATTGTTGTGTGCTCATTATACCTGTTGTGGTATGTTTGCACTGTGATTGTGGACTGAATTGAGGATCATGTTTTGATGTTCCCCCTTGTTCAGTGAGAGTGAGTATGAGCTGTATGAGAGTGATGGGATTGGGAATATAAGTGGTGAAGGTTGGAAGGAGAGGATAATTTGTGAAGAAGGAAATATAGGATATTTGGATAACTGGGGGGGTAATATTATGATGTGGCTGTATTTCTTTGAGATGATTCAGTTAGGTAAGGCTGTGGTGGAGATAGGAAGGAGTTTGGAAGAGATGAGATGGGAGGGTAGGTTAGGAATATAGAGGGAGTTATAGAAGGAGTGTTAGTAGTAGAGGTTGGGATTAAGGAGGGAGTGATGAGGAGATGGGGTATAAGGAAGGAAGATAGGAAGGATGGAGAGTAGAGAGAGGAAGGATGTGGGATGTGGGGGGTTAGGGGGGCGGAGCCCCCCGGGGCAAAAAGAGAAGAAATGAAGAGAAGAAAAAAAAGAAAGAAAAGGAAAGGAAAAGTGGTATGTTTTGGATGAGAATGAGACTTAGTGATAGTGGAGCTAAAGATGAATAGGAAGTTGTATTGAAAAAGTTAAAGAAAAGTGATGAGATAGTTTCTAATAGATGCAATTGATGTACATGTTGATGATAGACATTGGAAAGAAGTGCAAATGTAGTCAGTGAGGAAGAGGAGACACTAGATGAAGAAGAAGACAATGAGTATGGCAAGGCAGCAAAATATACCAAGGCTCCCCTCACCAAATGAGCTCTGGTTTGGGACCATTAGCCACCATGTCATACTCTGCCACTCCATGTGCCACCACCGCTCTCCATATTGAAAGGGCACCTTCACCCATGGAAGAAGAAGAGGATATTTTTGAGACTGAATCAACCCCCTATTACCAGTAGAGCTATGCCTGACAAAGATTCTTCTTCTGAGCTTAAGGCCAGACTACCGGAAGACTTCTCTGGGAAGGCCAAAGATGCCAACTGATGGATTCTGGCCATGAAAGCCTACTTCTATATGAATGAGGCCAAATATGATGATGACACATGTGTCATCACCCTGCTCAACAAAATGAGTAAGGAAAGGGGAGTTGCCTTTTCTGAAGGGTGGCTTATGAAACTTGTGGATAGGGAGATCCCCAAGTCTGATAAGACCTTGGATAAGCTGATCGACGACTTCAAACAGGTCTTTGTTCACAAGGACACCACTGCTTGGGCCAGGATGGCCCTTCATGACATCAAGATGGAAGGGATGGCTTTCAAAGGCGACTTTCACTCTTTCTACTCAAGCTTTGAACTTGAGGTGGGTAGAAGCAGGGTGAGGGACCAGGAAATCCTGAAGGACCTGGCCAAATGTGCAGTGACTGAATTGCTGGTGCACAAGGTGACTGCCCTCACAGAGGAATCTCCTACAGTCTCTGGTTGGCTCGACAAAGCAGGTCAATTCTATGATGCTGTTAACCAACTGAAATCCTTTAGAAAAGGAGGACCATACATCCCCTCCACCTCCTCTTTCTCCTTGCGATTCCATGACCGCTATGCCATGGATGTGAATTTGATTCACCTTTCCCCCTCTACTCGTGCTGAGCACATAAAGGCCAATAAGTGCTTCATCTGTCATAAGGTAGGATGTAATATCCACAACAATCCAAAAGGGCAGGAACAGGGAAACTCCTCCACCCAAGGCAATCGAAACCCTCAACCCCAAAACGTCAGGGTTACTACCACTGAAACCACCTCTAAGGAAGACCCTCTCCTCGAACATCTTCGAACTCTCAATGTCGATAGAGCTCACACCCTAAGGACACTCAAAATTTGTAACAACCCGGAGGTAGACAAGAAAGGCGAGCAGTTGGACATGATGAAAATGAAAGAAGTCCCTGATGAAAACATCAAGGGACAGGATTTTTAGATGGGAGAAGTGAGTCGATGTCACTCTCTCCCCAGACTTTAGCTCCTGTAATGGTATCCAATAGAAATGCTAGAGCAATCCAAATTCCCCTCTCTGCTTTCTTCAGCCCTAACAGAAAAATCATTGACACTACAGCCCTACTCAATAGCAGCACCACTGGGAACTTCGTTGACCGAGGTCTGGTTGAACAAATGAAATGGCTGAAGAAGCAAATGGATATTCCTCTTTGGGCCTTCAATGTGGATGGAACAAATAACAACAACGGACTTATATGACATATGGTCACCTTGACCATTCACATCTTGGACATTGAGATGACTTGTGATTTCATGGTGTTAAACTGCAGTTCTTACAACATCATTCTAGGTTTACCCTGACTGTGGGAGGTAAACTCCATTATCAACTAGAGCACCAGGAAGGTGGGAATACCTGATCATCTCCCTACTCTCCATGACAATGATCTCCTAGCACTCCAACAACGTTATCTCATTTGATACCTCAGATTAGATCTGAACAAGAAAATAAACTGGTGACTATGAAAGTAAATAACCCATAACGCTGACTAGATAAGAAAGATGACCCTTTCTACCCAGATTGTCTCAGAAAAAAGGAAGGAGGAACGTGTCCTACCTCCACAATACAAAGACTTTGCTGACATCTTTCAGAGACCACTGGATGGCCAGTTATCCCCATCTTGACACTTCAACCATATGATCAAACTTATGAAGGACTTCATTGCCAAACGGGCCAAAGCATACCCTCTTAACCTCAAGGAAATGGAAGCATGCAAAGCATTTATTGACAAACATCTCAAAATCCAGTAAACAAGTCCAAATCTCCTCAAGCCAGTCTCTTCTTCTTCATTCAAAAGAAGGATGGCACTCTCTGCCCTTGCCAGAATTATTGTTACCTCAATGAACATACTGTCAAGAATGCATATCCTCTTCCCCTTATCTTGAAACTCATGGATAAGCTAAAGGGATCTTCTGTCTTCACTAAGATGGACATTTGTTGGGGATATAACAACATCCTTATCAAACCCTCAGACCAATGGAAAGCTGCATTTCTTACTCTATTTGGCCTCTATGAACTGAATGTCATGTTCTTCAGCATGTGCAACTCCCCTCTGATGTTCCAAGCACTCATGAACCATATCTTTGGTGACCTTATTGCTGAAGGATGACTTGTGATCTATATGGATGATCCACTGATCCATTCTTCTTCCTTCATCCAGGATGAAGAACAAACCAAGATTGTCTTGCAATGTCTCTAGGAACACAGACTGGGATTAAAACTCAACAAATGCTTCTTTGCTCAAAAGGAGGTTGAGTACTTAGAATGATTGTCCATGAAGCATCAGGGAATCAGTGATGGTTTGCTCAACCATTAGCTAAGTTTCTCATATGTGTAAACTTCACAATCTATATCATTATGATACACAGTCTGACCAATCTATCTAGCCCCTGGAAGGGTTGAGTATTGATCCATAATATCATGTGGTTAATTATAACAATCAACAAAATATCTAATTATATGGGCCATACATAATCCTGTGCTGAATTTCAAAAATACTTCGCAGATGGACACTTATGAACACCAAAAATATGCATACTGCATAATAACCACATTCATATTTATAACCCTGCATTGAAACTCTTCGCAGAGCGCTGCATCTGGACTGGTATGACCCACATCCACACTTATGAATTCCCATTGATATTCTTTGCAGACCAGCACATCCGACAACAAACACCATGCATAAAGAGTCGCAAATGAATGTAATGCAGACTAGTATTCATATTAATGACTTCATATTGAAATCCTTTGCAGAGTGACACATCTGACAAGGAACACCATGTTTCAAGAGTTGCCAATGAATGCAATGCACTCCAGTATGGCCAACATTCCTACTTCTGATTTCACATTGAAATCTTTTGCAGAGTGACATGTCCAATAATGAACACCATGAGGACTGGTATGTCCTGCATCCATATTTATGACTTTCACATTGAAATCCTTCATAGAGTAGTGTGTTTGACACCAAACAACATGCATGTAGGATTGCCAACAAATGCAATGCACTCTGGTATGGCTGACATTCCTACATTTGATTTCACATTGAAATCTTTTGCAGAGCGATGTTTCTGATAACGAACACCATGGGGACTGGTATGTCCGATGTCCACATTTATGACTTTCATATTGAAATCCTTCATAGAGTGGTGTGTTTGACACCAAACAACATGTGTGTAGGATTGCCAATGAATGCAATGTGCTCTGGTATGGCTGACATTCCTATTTCTGATTTAACATTGACATCTTTTGCAAAGTGACATGTCCAATAACGAACACCATGAGGACTGGTATGTCCTGCATCCATATTTATGACTTTCACATTGACATCCTTCGCAGAGCGACGTGTCTGACATCAAACAACATATGTGTAGGCTCGCCAGTGAACATAATGTGGGCTGGTATGGCCCACACCCATATCTATGACTTTGCATTGAAATCCTGTGCAGAGTGATATGTCTGACACTGAACAGCATGTGTATAGGGTTGCCAACAAATGCAATGTGTACTGGTATTGCCCACATTCCCATTTCTGATATCACATTGAAATATTTTGCAGAGCAATGTGTCTGATGATGAACACCACAAAGACTATATGTCCCACATTGCCATATTTATGACTTCCCATTAAAATTCTTATTTGCACAGTTCAGGCCATGTGGGGGTGGAGAGTAGCAGTGCATCTAGCTGAATTAGAGCATGTCTACATTAGTACTGGATGTCTCACAGATCTGTGCTAAAGCACTATTCTTGGATGACAGCCACTCAATATCTGTATAAAGTGGAAACAGCTGTCTGTTTATCTTCATTAGGATGATATGGAATCCAGATCCAGTTGGAGGATCATACCTGTTCCACCACACCAAAAGCTGGTCCACTTCCTCTTTCTCTTCAGGGTCATACAACAATTCTAGTATACTATTGTAGAAGCATTCCAAATCTGTGAGAAGGTCAGTGTGGGAGAATACTTGGGCTGATGTGAGGGCAAAGCGGGCCTGCAACCAACATGGTGAGTAATGCAGGTCAGCAAGGCATGATAACTTGCCTGAGTAGCAACATACATGATTGATGCCTTTGTAACTGACCACATGCCATGGATTCACACATTCCCAGATCATGTTGCCTTTAGTTCCTGATCAACAGAACTAGGAGAAGTGAAGACATGCTTGAATGCCTACTCATATTGACTCAAATCCTGCCCTTATGTTAGAGTCATTGAGAAATACTCACAGAGACGAGGAGGCCACTTTGAAGAAGTCCATTCCATGGGTCCTTGGGGTCATACAATGTATGTGTAGTTCGTGTACAAGAAAACAGGCCATTGGTTGCCAGCTACTTGAATCTGGCCACTTACGAGCTTGCTTCTCATCCTATTGATGCTTAGTTGGGGTTGAATATAATCAGAGGAAGACAACAAGCTCACTTAGCATTTCCCTAGTCAAGTCCCACAGGACATAGAAGAGCTCCAGTATATTCATGGTTGAATCTGCGTCCAGACTTGACATTTCATGGAATATGAGGACTCAGAGACTGACCCTTAGGCATGATCCAATCTATGATTGCACTCTTCATCCCTTTTGTATCATCTGCCCTGGCACTGTTGGTGCCTTTCTGGATCTAGAATTTGGCTGGAAGTAAGTAATAATGAACAATGAATTGATCAATCAGATTACCAGATTGGCAATGGAAATCATGTCCCCCTCTAAAGATTCCATCAACTGCACCTCAAGCCCTGAAATCATGTGAAGGAGTGCACAAAAAACCATGTACTCTTTCTGTCCTCTGAATATGTGTTATAAATTAATCAGGCCCAGGAGTACTAACGTGCATCTTAACTCACACATCTGTTAACAATTCTTGCTCTTTACCCTCAGTCATAAGTAAGAGACCATTGGTAATGAGGGTTTGTACGTTGCAAAATGCATGCACAGACTGCTCAAAGTGCTGTCTGTGGTGGACAAGTGGATCCTGAGTCATTCTGGGAAGAGTTCAGCTCCAGCATCGACTTGCCAGCATAAATGACAGGAACTCACAGCTTTTTTCTAGGACCAAGCTCCAAAGCACTGGAGTGCAGGCGCTTCTGGCCAGCCACCTCCTCACCTACAGGTGATATACTATCATGGCGACTGTTCTGTGAAATCAGCATGAGACTGTAGTACTAAGGCAGTGAAAGTGGATGGTCACAATGGTGACTGTTTTGAAGATGCTACGATGGAAGGATGGACAGGAGTTTTATTGAGGTGTTCCCTGCTTTCAAGTTCATCATGATGGCAGTTTTATAGTCTGAGGGAAACCCCCTGTCTGACTCAGAGTTCAAGTCTGGGACCTCTGCTCATACTGTGGCCACTTCCAGAGTTTCACCTCATCCATAACTGCTCCAAGTTCTTGGACTGCAATCCTTAGCATGTCAAATGCATGTCATTTTGATGTGACTGTGACACTGCTAGCACTGCCATTCACTTCTTGGACTGCTGTCCCTGCCAATTTTGTGGTATACTGTGATATATACTCATTGCAACTGCTTCTGCTTCTGCCAATGTGGTAGTCAATCTTGTGACATAACAATGATAGCGGTGGTGGAGTGATATTCTAACTGATCTATTTCCATTTCACACTTGTTGCTCTGATTGGATGAAGGTGCCAGTCTAATTAATTTTTTTGGAAAGTCCAAGTAATAACCAGTTCAAAGGCTCAGTCATGGTTAAGTTGGCAACCCTGATCAAAGCTGTTACTATTTACATGTCCCAGCAAACTTGAAGAATGCCAATGGTTCACTTTGATCATGTCATGGTAATTGAATCTGCTGGCTCATAGTCACAGATTGTCATAACTATATCCCTTTACCATATCATCAGAAAGCTGGAACAGTTAAAGTGCACTCAGAACTGTGATGAGCACTCATTCCACTTCACTCAGATCAGCCTTGGCGATGTCAGCATACACATCACAAGAGAGTGGCTGCATAATCAGTAGGTCGATCACTACTACATATCCTGAGTTCGATGATTGATTCAGTTGTGCAGTTCATCCAGCAGTCACTCTTATCCTTGGCAACACTGCCAGGTTGTGAGTTGACTTGACACAACAAGGTACACTTTCACTCCATGTTGACAGGCCCTGGATCCTCACCTTGGAGACATTGTTCCACAGATCATATGGTACCAAGCACTGGCAAGCACAGCCATGACGAGGACCCTGAGGACGATGCCCCAGCATCAAAAATTGCACGCAGCAACCAAGAGGGTAATATGGATGCTGAAGCTTTGCCTGATGCAAGCCAGTCATTGGTCCCTTGTAAGGAAGGTAGCTTGCAAGCCACTGTCTCTGAACTTGTGGTAGAAATCCAGGAGCTCAAAGGACATGTAGTGGCACTATTCAGAGATGGTGTGGAAAGATTAGATGGCATCTGCAGTTGTTTGAAGGACCTTGCTTGCAAGCACTGCTGTGCTAGCAACCAGGTGCTCAAAGGTGCCCTTGAGTTGGTGGATGAATGGCACTATGAGTTAGATTCCCTCAAAGAGGAATTGCAAATCTCTCTCACTCTCTGCAGCCGCAAATTGTGACATGTATTTGATATTGTCGTCAGTTGAATTGGATGAGTTTTGAATCATCTGGTATAGTACATTTGAAGAGGAATGAATGAGGCAAGCTGCATCCAAAGAAATAATCAATTGACTGTAATGTATGCATACACATTGGCATGGACGTTGTTATGACTGCCTCAGATAGAGACAGAAGTAGACTTTCGAGGCATAGCACAAAGCGTCAATGGTTTGCGCAAGGCAAGGTCAGAGGTTCAAAAGACAAGTCCAACAACCATGGACAAGATCAAGGGTTCTGAGGACGTCCACTCGGAGAGGAGCAATGGAGGAATGGGCAAGCACTACTATTCAAGGTAGGAGAAAGTAGGTCAAGCTTGAGAGAATACATGAGGTAAAGGTGATGATTATATACTGGAACGAGAGAGTTAAGGGCAGGCATAGAAGCATGATGACAAAGCATAAAAGAATACGATGGAACATGATGGAAGAAGGCGATGATGAAGCAAATGGAGTAAGACATAATGGGGGTGAGTCATTGCGAAAGAAAGGAGATAAGTCTGTGAAAGGGCTTAGCTAAATCAAGGAAAAAGAAAAGAAAAGGGTGTATCATAACATTACCCCCTGTTTATGGTGAGTGTCCCATCACTCATCTTAGAAGTAGAACTCCTGTCCGACGGGTTCACTGGTCAGGTTAGACATAGCCTCGTCGTCATAGTCATTATATGAGTTGGACTCCTTGAGGGAGAAGCTAGGGGACGGGGAGCAAGTTACGAGGGAGGACTTGGTGGAAAGGGATGACTGTGTGGGCAAAGGAGCGGGGGAGTACCCCGGAGGGGACATAGGGCCAGGAAAGGTGGACCATCCAGGTTCTGCAACTATGGAGGAAAGGTCATCCTCAACTGGAGGAGCGGGGTTGGTAGCTAAAGTGGATCCAAGAGACGACTGAGAAGAGACAGAGGAGGAAGCTAATGTAGATGGGGGTTGGGTGCAAGTGTGAGGGCAGCTAGGGCATTGATTCTGATAGTGGTCTGGAGCCCATCGGTGGCATCTGGGGCATTCATAGAGATGACAGTCTCTTTTCATGTGACTCAAATGGTGGCAGAGGTGACAGGTGTCACCATAACGAGGGTGAGACATGGGGAGGATAGGATTGTCTTGTGTTCACATAAGTTCTGCAATAGTGTGGGTGCAGAGAGGAGGAGACAGATAGGGAGTCTGTCGTCCAGCTGGGATAAGGCAGATGGATCTAGAGGAGGAGGAGCTATGGGTCGAGGCATGAGAGGATGGTCTAGGGATAGGGGGAGGCACAGAGAGTGGAGTGGGGACACAAGAGGGGACAGTGGTACAGTTACAATCGGTGCGAAGAGCGGAATCTAAGTCGATGGATAAGTCAAGCATGCCCAACTGTATGAGGGCTGAGAGGAGAAGGGAGATAAGCTCGTCAACATTGATATACACAAGACGATTGGTGGCAGAGAGGTGAGCATCAGTGGGATGGTTGTTAGGTGCATGGGAGTACCAGACAAACTGGTGAAGGGAGACGGCATGGTTGAACACCCAATGGAGGAAGTCTAGTGGAGAATGGAGGTCCAGGTGTCGTTCAGTGATGAGGGATAGGCAGGGGTCCATAAGGAGTAGTTCCAAGATGTCCAGGTTGTCAGGTATGTGTTCAAGGGTACGGCAAGCAGTGGGAGGAAGAGTGATGGAGGGAATGTGTGATTGAATAGCCATGATGGAAGTGGGGAGACAGTAAAGGAAAACATTTTCTAGGTGCAGGAGTTGCAAGGGAAAGTTCTGGGGTGTGCTCGTTTATAAGCATTCAGGAGCATCTTGGCATGGTCCAAATTGGACTCTGGCACCCATGAGTCTTCTTCGGCTGTGTATCCTTTCCATCGGATCAAGAAGAAGTGGCATTTTAATGTTCCACAGTGGCGTAAGATCCTTTCTATTTCGAATTCTTCTTCTCCATTAATGAGGTCAGGCAGTGGTTTCGGATGGTTCAGGCCATGAACAGGGTTTTCACAATAGGGAGATAAGAGGGAAGCGTGGAACATGGGGTGGATTTTCCATGTCTGTGGGAGTCGGAGTCTGTAGGATAAGGGGGATAGGACGTCTATGATGGTGAAAGGACCTTCTCTTTTCGGTGCGAACTTCGGAGAAGAGAGATCGCATTTCAGGTTGCAGGCTTCTAGCCAAACCTTCTCTCCTTTCTGGAAAGGTTTGAACTTGGAGTGGACATCCATCATTTGGTGAGCAAGTTTGTGGGCTGCCAGGGCTTCATCTCTGGCTGCAGAGAGAGCTTTAAGTTGGTTTCTATGGTGGGAACAGAAGATTCAGGGAGGACAGCAGGTAGGGCATGGAGTTCATATCCAAGCATTAGATAAAAAGGGGTTTTGCCGGTGACAGAGTAGGGGTGATGATTGTGTGTGAATTCAGCGTGGGTGATGGAGTCGGCCCATGAGGTGGTGTGTGATCCGCAGTAAATCCATAGGTATGTTTCAATTTCCTGATTTACTTGTTCAGTTTCACCATCGGACTGTGGGTGGTATGCAGTGGAGAGGGAAAGGTTGTAGTTCAGGAGTCATCCGAGTTCTCTAGCAAAAGAGGAGGCAAACTGGGGTCCTCGGTTGGAAATGACCTTGTCATATAGTCCGAACTGTTTATAGACTTTGTGGAAGAAAAGAGAGGCGACGCCTTCAGCGGTGATGGTTTTCTTGGTGGGGCAGAGAATTACCCCCTTAGTAAGGTTGTGGTCCACCACGACCAAAAGGGAGTCAAACCCGGATCATTCCAGGAGATCCATGATCAAATCGCAAGAGATCTGCTGAAAGGGGCGAGAAGCAATGGACTTAATTGGAGAAAGAGGGGGGCACGTGGGGTGTGTGTTAACCTTGTTGGCTTGGCAAGTTGCACAGCCTTCAATGTACTGGCAGACAAATTGTGGGAGACTGGGCACCAGTACTCCGCGGAGACAAGTTGGCGGGTTTTCATGAAGCTGGGGTGACTGGCAGTTTCATGATTATGTTGTATTGCCATCCTTCCTTGCTTGTCCGAGATCTTGGTCTGAGAGGTGATTTCACATTTGAAACCCCTATGTGTGAGAGCAAGGACTGATAACAGTCGATGCTCTGCTTCTGGAGCATACTAGACATCAGTTAAGATGACTGGTACAGATTTATTAATCTATGTAAAAATCACAGTACCAGGACCATGCATTTGCATAATAGAGGCATTAGCAGTAATGCAAGGTCATTGTCCCTTTCCTAGATCAGAGAAATCCTCAAGATATGGCATGATGTGATGTGAACATCCTAAATCAACTAGCCAGTGGTCTTGATAGAATGTTGAAAGTTCTTGATCTTTCACATGAAGGGCATATGCATGAGAGTAAAAGTCAAGGTTAACATCATTTCATCACAGTCGCCTACATGATCCATGTATCCATAAGGTCCATTGTACTATTCCCATTGTATGTCCCTTAGATCGACTCCATGTTTCCATGATCCATCTGGATATCTCCTCGTATCTCCATAATAAGATGAGGGTCCTCCATGATTAGTGGGTTGTCTATCTCTAATAGTTAGTGAGGGAGTTCCTTTCTTAGAGATGAGGGGGAAGGGAACTGGACCAAAAGGGAGGCTGATTGATCATTGCAATCAGTACCTCTTCATCTCACATGACCTCTTCTTCCATTTCAATAGAGTCCATAGGGACATTGGTAGGATGCTCCCAGAATGTTTCACTGGTTTCCTCGACAGTTCCAGCTATTGGTTCTGATAGGATGTGAGTTTCATCTACTATCTTGATAATGTTAGCAATACCATCTTCAATCTCAAGAGCATTCACATGAGCCTTGCCCTTATTCTTCTTGTTTAGGCCTTTGTGATTAGCATAGCCTTGTCTCTTCTGGAACTTGGATTGTGCTCCAGAAGGTCCTGCAGTGAAAGGTCTCTTCACAATCTTTGATTTGGTTTGCAAAGGCTTACCACTTGGTTTACCATAGACAGCCTAGCAGGAGTCAGAGGGATGTTTACCTCCACAATGAAAACAAGAGGAGTGAGTGTCAGCTCACTTGATGGTATTGGTACGGTTTGCAGATGGGTTAGAGGGACCAGTTGCAGTCATGATATGAGCAGCAAGTGGTTTCCTTGAAGTATGAAGTTGCGTTTCAGAGATGATCTTTGGGATGAGAGCATCTGTTGTCCAAGCAGTAGTAGTTTGGACAGTAGTGGAGACAAGGTTGTTATAGGAGTCAGGAAGAGCACTCAACATAATCATTGCTTTGAGATTGTCAGGTAGGGTGAGATCTGCACCAGACATGCGGTCAAAGATGTGTGTCAGTTGATTAAGCTGAGCAGCTATGGTGTGATTGGGTTGGTGATTACCTCATGAGGAGGATACTCATGGATGTGAAAGTGTATTGCTTCAGCAAAAGTGTAGTATTGCCCAGTTACACCAGTTGGTGCATAAAGCACCTGAAGGGTATCCTAGAGGTCCTTGGCTAAGGATGGATGAGTGACTTGTGCAGCTCCTGCTCCTGTAGCGACATAGACATCCTTAGTATAATGTTGCATATCTATATAGATGAATATGTCAATGAGAGATTGCGCTTGTTGGTTATTTGACTCCCAAACAGTATGAGCAGGGGCATTGGCTTGTCCAGCATGGGTAGAGATTCTGCAGACAATATCCCAGTACCATCCTAAGGTAAGGAGGTTCTGAAGTTGCCTAGCCCAAGTGGAGTAGTTGGACTGGCCAACAAGGATGGGAGTACAGGCCTGGATAGTGGAATTGATGCAAAAAGTGGGGGCAGCCATGACTTATAAGAGTAGTGCAGTGGCAAAAGATCTAAGAAAATTTCTTTTAGTAAGTGGAAATGGTACTGGATTAGTTACCACAAGAGATGGTAGTGCTTCGCCTTGTTCTGATCCAGTCCTGGGTGATCCTGCAGTTAGTGTCCCAAATAAAGGTGATTTGGGGGTTGAAGGAGCAGCAAGTGCTTCAACCTCTAATTTCTCTTCATCATTTTCTCCATTATCATCCTCTGTGATGTATTCTAACTCATCTCCATCATCTCCTTCAGTTTCTTCATCAGTTTGAGTAACGTTTTCATGTTGGATTTGCTCAAGCTCAGTAAGCTCAGTAAGCTTGGCAGGTTGTGCAAGCTCATAGGATGTGATTGGTGCGCAGATTTTTGTGCCCATATTAAGGAATGCTTCATCAGCTTCCTTTGCAGCACTTGAATGACTTGATTCCACCATTTCTGAAGGTTCTGTAACCATTTTAGTGGTCAAAATAGGTGAATTTTGACTGAGCTTTTGTTTTTCAGGTGTAAAGTTTAGGTTATAAAGGGTCCAATTCCACCAACATTCATCCATTTGAGATATTGTAGGATGAGGTTCTTCTGGGACTTGTCCAGAAATTCATTGGATTTGAAGTTGTGAAAGAGGTTATAGTCATTGTAGCCGTAGTAAATGTAGTCCCGACACAGGACTTCCCAGCCTTGATTGTGTATGGGTATCTGTGGTATGTAATGATATGTTGCACATAGAAAAGCGAGTCCAGCACCTTCATAAACTGAAGCCAGCAGTTCATTCTAGTAAGTATAACCTTGATGTAAAAAATAGAGTCCTCACCATCCTTCTCATTCCTCAACCTATTTGGTATATATATGACATGTGCTAGACACAATGTTATCTCAAGGGGATTTCTTGGAACAGTGTGGAAGGGTCTCGGATAGGTCAAGGATTCAATTCAGAATGCTTGGATGCACCAAATAGTTGGGCATCTTGAGGATGGTTGTTGTCTGACCTTCTGAACTTGTTATGGTGAGGTTGAGGTCATATTCTAGATGATAGGAGGGTGGTGGGATCTCAGGGTTAAACCAGACTTCTTTGCAAAGGAAGGGGTCCCATACGATGGGATTGGGTATTGTCCGCCCCAAAGGATGGAGCAGGTGGTCCATGAATGGTGTTTGCATTCTTGGAACTGGGTGAGTCTCCATGCTGACCAGGATAGATGATAGAGGTTGTTCCAGGATGACAGGTGTCAGTGGATACACCAAATTTGGACTGTTACAAAGAGTGCTGACTAAGGAGTTGGGAGGTGTTGCTGGAGCTGGACTGCGATGAGGAGCTGGAATTAGGGCTTGGTAAATAGAAGGTGGAAGCTTGAGGTGAGGTATGGTGCTTGTTCTAACGTATCCACTTGCATTTTGGCCACTTACGTGCCTTGGAACCATCACCTGAGCAGGAACTCTGTTTTCTTTGCTTAGATCCGGATGACGGTTGTTTGGTAGGCCCCTTGCCAGGTTAAGCATTGTTTGAGCTTGGCTGACCAATGATGGAATGGGGGCAAAGATCCGAGTGGAGTTTTCATTCAAGGAAGTGGACATGTCGCAAGGATGATGAGGGATGAGTATGAGGAGGAGAAGGTGGTGAAGTAGGATAAGTGGAAGAAGTCAAAGTAGGAGGAGGAGTAGGAGGATGAACAAATGAAGAGGGATGACAATGCGAGTGATTGAGATGCTTGAAGATAGGATTACTCCAAGCATCTACTAATTGGTTCCAGGAATTTAGGAATGTTGGATCAGTGAGGAAATTATGAGTGGCTGGGTGACCACTCGACCAACAATTGCAGGCAGGGTGTGGAAAGGAACAGATATGGCGGGTACACAGGCACCTCTTGGAATAGCAATATTGGATAGAGGATATACTAACCTCTGTACGCAAGTTGATGGGAGTAGGTGGTCTGTGCATAGGAATAATGGTAGTTAGTAAAAGAATATATTGTCTTGGTAGGAAGCAACATAGCAAACGAGAATATCCACATGCAAATGAGTAGGTATAGATCTCGCCATCTTTGGTAGAAACTGAGATAGTAATGAATGGCAGAGGAAACTCTGATGATAATATAAAGGAGACCAAGTAGAGTGGCATTGAGTATTGCCTGGTGTATATAGGGAGACATTGTCTAACCTAGACAACCTAGACAGGGCTCATAACCTATTGAAGGAGCTACTCTTCAATCAGTGCAGAGACAACAGCCATAGGGAGAGTGAAGTGATGTCTAGTGAGGGAAACACTCACTGAGTTGACTTGATGATGCATCTGAAGCTTGAGGTAGTTTCTAAGGGTGAAGGACGAAGAAAGAGCACAAATGTGGGCACTTCAAAATCTTATATTTGAGGCAGTGATACATAGGTTTAAATAGTGAACAGAGATTGTTTGTACCTATATGTCAATGCTTATAAAGAATGATATGTAATCAAAGAGAGATTACTGCCATTGGTATGGAATGTACTGAGTCGGAGTCTGTTGACATCATGAGAGAAATAAAGCCAAAAGAGAAAGAATGATGTTATATCAATGAAGAACTCTACAGTGATGTCATAATGATGTCACACAGAGCATTCCAGACTATTATGACATCATATAGATATCTTCTGGAACATTCCAGACTCCTTAAAAAGTGGTCTTCCTTCATAAGGATGAAACCAGGTTAGAACTGACCTAGATGTCGACCAACTGAGATCATAAATTAGTCTAGAGTCAACTGTAACTCATTCTGTTATAAAGCATGTTGATCAACATCTCCATCTGTAAGGGATGGTACTTATTTACCATGATAACATGGAGAGCAACTTATTAATTCTAAGTAGAACTTCAACATATTCAACTTTTCTAGCTCACCATGCTCAGCCAGTCTGGCTCTGTTTTGTGAGCCACTTTAAGTTCAATAAGTATAGATAAGCAGCATTTAAGACATAATAAGACAAAATAAGATTATTGTAAAAATCCTAATGTCCTAAGCAATCCCGCTCCTTAACATGGCTTTCCATTCATCTCAGTGATCACTATAGCCAGTATGGATCAATGAAGGACATTGATTGAGGCCATTGTCCTTGATAGAGAAGCACTTGACCTTTGTTTGAAAGGACACCCTGATCAGCCATCATTATTGAACAACCTCACAAATCATCTCTCCACTCGGTACAACAAGCTCGGGTTGATGGAAGACCTTGAGGAGGCCATTGTTCTCACTCGAGAAGCACTTGACCTTTGTCTGAAAGAACACCCTCATCAGTCAATGTCATTGAACAACCTTGCACTTGATCTCTCCACTTGGTTCAAACAGTCAAAGAAGTTGAGGGATTAGGAAGAGATGTTCAGCCTATACAATGAACTCGCAGATTTCACACAAATCATGTCCTCCACTGACCTCGATGCTGCTAGAGGGTGGGTTGATATGGCAGAAGATTTACAGCATCCCACACTACTTCTTGCATAACATCTCTTCATTTTCTTGTTCAACATGTGGCCACTCTTCCATCATTGCCTCAGCATCTTTCCATCCTCAAAACCCTCACCTCCTCACTTGCAGTGGATGCATTTTCAGCTTGTCTTCATAAATGCTCCCCTATCAAAGCCATTGAGTTTCTAGAACAGGGTCGGGGAATTTTTTGGAGTTAGCTCATTTGCCTCTATTCTTCCATTGAAGATGTCATTGCTTCCAGCCCAGAGGGAAGGATGTTAGCCAACAAGTTTTTGCAGTCGACCTCACTCATTCAGACTGCCCTCAATTCTTCAAGTGTAGATCAGCATGAGCACATCTGGCGCCTCAACCTTAAAATGAAGAATGTTGTTACACGCTGCAAAAATGGGACCTGTGATAGTTGTCAATCCAAGCAAATATAGCTGCGATGCCCTCATCATCTTACTTGATCGTGATCCTGTTTATATTCCATTGCAGATCACATAGCGAAATGTTTGAGATTTCACAACAGAACTCTCCATGTTGACTGTCATATCCCAGTTTTTCGCTAAGTCCAACTCCGGGTTTCCGAACCAATTCCGGTCTTATTCTGACCATTTCTTATCTCCGCATCTCTTGACCTCCGGACTTGTTCTCCGCTCTTCTCTGGTTAAGACTCTGTTCCTATTATTCATTTCGCATGACATCTTCAATTACTAATAAGCTTTAAATCTGTGTCTCGCTTAGTAGCACAGCTCCGGACATATTTACCTCCATCACAGCTCCGGGGATATTTACTTCCGACCTCCGTGTAGTTAGTCATTCGGACCTGATTCCTCCGTATATAAACCTTTGTACTTTGTCTCTGTACTTTAGTTCGAATATCAACTTAATCACTTCCCTCGAGTCCCTCTCGATCCTTACTCTCATTACTCTCTGAAATACGAGGTCTTAGGGAACTGGCAAGGGCGCGACACATAAGTCCTGCGCTGACGACCTCACCCCTTCGTTTACCTCCGGCCTTCCGCCGTACCTCCGGTACAACTCCGACCCCAACCTCTGACCTCTGCACTTACGCATTCCGGACTTCCTCGGACTTGAGCCGGAAGAACCAGATTTAACATTGACTGAATGTGCAAAGAGACAGGACGCAACGAAGCAGCTTGTATTCTTCCTGTGCAAACTCTGGAATTATATTGTTTCACCAATCGTCAATTTCCTCCAGATTATCCACCCAACTCATATTTGATGGTGTCCTACCGCCAAGTTCTCTCAGTTGCCTTTACATGCTGCTGGTCCATTCAGAAAGGGACAGAAAAATTTGCCAGATCTCTACATCTCATCCTATACTCCAAACCTAACTGCCCTCATTTGTGCCTGACAGTCCCATCCATCTGATTGTGCATCCAAGCAGAAATGGTTTATCACTGTCGGTCAGGCAAATGCTGTTGGCCAGAAGAAACTCCCCTCTGTGGGTGTGAAGCTAGAGGTCATCAAACAGTGCATCAGGAACCTTGTGACATTCACACATGTAGATGGAGAGGAATTGTGCATTGCTAGGGTGGTCAAAGAGCTCAGGAAGAGTTCATGGGCTCACATTTCATGCCATGGTCTCTCCAATCTGACAAAGCCATTTGAGTCTATGTTTGCTCTGCATGATGGCCATTTCATAATCCAACAGATCATCACATGCAATCTGAAGAACTCAGAATTTGCATATCTGTCCGCATATCATATGATGGTCAGATATGAGGAGAGTTCAGACAAGGTAATTCACCTTGTGTCAGTGATGCAGTTTGCTGGGTTCCATTCTGTGATTGAGACGATGTGGGCAGTGGACGATGGTGAGATGAATAAAATCGCATCAGTCTTTTATAAGCATATAGTGGACGAATATGGATGACTAGATCATACCTGGGCAGCATATGCGCTGAACAAGATGATGAAATCAGTCAAGATACCCTTTGATCAACAGATTCTTTATGTTCATTTTGGTGCTTAGTCCTATTTCCTCGTTTGCTCTTTTGCTTTGGATTGCTGTTTGTAGTTGCTCGGTGGAACATGCTGTTGATTTATGTATCATGATAGTATACTCAATTCTCTTTACTTGGTTCCTATGCTTGTCCACATTGCGGGACACCCTACTGCATCCACCACATGCTGGGGGCATCATCACGGTGGAATGGTGGGATGTCTGACCTGTTGAGTGCAACTTGGCAACAATTGAATGCGAGGCAGTGATGCACCATGTCTTGTTCTTTGACCTTTTTCTTTTCTCTGCTATGTTGCAATTCCGATGACTCCACCATCAAATTCTGAACACTCAATGTCTCCGATGGCACATCCAATGTCCAGGTATATTTCGATCCCACAGCATTCAATTGTGGGGGATCCCTGACAACTGATGTGAGCTTGGCAGAAACACCCATAAGCAATTCCTGTTCTCCCAGTATACAGACATATGCCACACCTTGCGCACCTGAAGGATGGTCTGTATTCAATGGCCCGGCGGGGACCTGAATGATCTCGCCTTGTCAGTGGAATGCTTATGTTTGAAACCAAAAGCCACCCTCCATTCTTGGGATGTCATGTCCCCACAAAAGAATGGGATGGTCCCCTGAAGGCGATCATCCTCTGTGCCAGTGATGAGCCACTTGAGGACTCATCTGTCCGCATGTGTATGACCACCGGACACTTCATGCTTATAGCAAATCCTGGTTTGATCCTGCTCTGCATGTGCATTGATGATGTGCGCAATCAAGCTGGAACTGGAACTGAGGAAACAAAAGTCAATCCATCTGGGGTGTTTGTGAGCCCAGGGACTGGCATCACAATGTTGACAATCAGGTGATCCGGGCAGGTAGTGTGAGGTGGGGTGCATGAAGAAGATGAGTTTGAGGTAGACGTTGTCCCCAAGGATCTGTCGGTTGTGCGGGTGATTGGTGATTGGTGTGACAGCTGTGACATGGATTGTCAAAGTGGAGTCTTACCACAAGCACATTTGCTGTGAGGCCTCCTATGTGGGTTCCCTCAGTGATGACCCTGTAAGACGTCAAGTTCAAGTCAACCAAAGGAGGAAAAACATGAACTTGAAATCCAAATCCCAAAACTGTTGGAATGCTAGCTCGACTGTGCCGGGTGGCATTAGATGTATGATGTGGTCTAATATTTTTGTGGAGGGTGTAACATGGGTGAAACATAGTTTACTTGGCTGGTGTCCTAGTATCCATGATATACAGTGAGCAACAAAACTGATGCAATGTTTGCATCATTTTTGTTGAGAAGCAAATATCTAGAGATATATTGATGCTAGACCCACAAACTCAAATATCATTAGAAAGCCTTTAATCAGGGCTTTCTGATGGTACCTAGGTGTCTTAGGTAATTCTTATTATATTAGGAAATATTCCGGAATTAGTGAAGGGTACTCATTGCATTAGTTTTGTTGCTAATGCTAAGGGTATCACAAATTAATATGAAGTGTATCCTCCTCTGGCCTTGATGACCTCCTGAACCCTCCTAGGCATGCTCTCATCAACCTCTGACACTCATCCAACCCAATCTTGTACCACTCTATCTTGATCCTCTCCCAAAGTTGCAATATCCCCTTGGCTGGCTCAGGATACTCTGCAAGCCTTCTTTTGAGAATAAACCATAGATGTTCTATGGGGTTAAGGTCTGGAGACTGAGCAGGCCATACCATGACCTCAAATCCATGGTCATCTAACCACTCCCTGGCCTTTTTACTGGTGTGCTTGGGATCATTATCCTGTTGGAAAATGATGTCCTCTGGAGAAAATCCATAATCCACCAGGGTTTGTTGGAGTTCATCCTCCAAAA
>JBBPOF010000392.1:0-26226 GCA_038091315.1 Porphyrellus cyaneotinctus | reverse complement strand
TATTTCTTCACGTTTCTCTATGTTCGCACTCCCTGGGATACTAACACCAGGTTGAGATGACTTTCTTCTTCTCTTTAACCCGGACAGCTTTAGCGTCATTGCATTACCTTGAATGCACTCCCCACACCATTCATTCTTTCTATTGCCGGTAGGGGACACGCACTTACATCTGGTCTATCTATATATGGACAGCCTTCTCCTCTAAGTAGTTCTCTCGCACTGCTTACATTTTCCCTAACAACCATCATGACTCAGTTGTTCTATTGCTTCTATGATGTTCTATGGATTAGTCATCCACAGTAGCTCACTAGTACTTATACTGACCTGCCTGTATCTCTTTTCCCCATTCTTGATCTGCGCAATACAACATTGTTGTACGTTCTCAAGTCTCCCTCGACCTCAGTCTCATTCGACTTGAGGAACTCTTGACCTTGACCCCTTGACTTGTCTCTTGTTGTAGCTTTGTTCTATCGAGGATGTTGTGTCTCTTCGTGAGTACCTCCCTTGAGACAAACAAAGTATGCCTGACGTACAGCATATGTTTTGCATAACAAAAGATCAAGAATCTCCCTCCGTCCCTCCTATCTAGGAGAAGGACTGACCCACCTTTGTCACCACGACATCCAGACCTTCACATCGAAGGTACCAAGTACCACAGGACTCTGACAATGATGACGAGTCGTTGTACTCTGAAACCACTGTATCCAGGACCTCTCAGGCTGTGACGCCCTTCGTACCCACTGCACCCCCTGCACCCAGAATAACCCCAGCATCCATGTCTAACCCCTCTGAACTCAAGGCCACCCTCCCCATGGATTTCTCTGGGGAGCCCTCAGATGCCATGAGATGGATCAAGGCCATGAAGGCCTACTTTGCCATCAACTCCAGGTTATATTCATCAGATGAAACCCAGGTCATGACCACTCTCAATAAGATGAGCAAGGGACGGGGAGTCTCTTTCTCAGAGATGTGGTATGACAAAATGGCCAATGCCAACGCCCCCAGCTCCGATAAAACCTTTGACAAACTCGTACTGGACTTCGAATCCACCTTCTTTCCCTTCAATATCAAAGCAGTCGCTCGACATGACCTCACTAAACTGGTCCAGAAATCATTCAAACTTCCAAATGGAAATATGGACGATGGATTCCAGAAGTACATCACCAACTTCCAAAACCTCACTGCTAAGGCAGGAATCACCAATCCCATCACGCTCATCGACCAATTCTCCCTTGGCATCGATCAACAGATTGCTACCATGATTTTGTCCATGGTCACCATCCCCACCACTTTACCCAAATGAATTGAACAAGCCAAGGTTTTCCATGTGCAGAAGATGCACGTCGCTACCCTGAGAGGTCATCACGGAACTCCCTCGCTTCTAAACTCTCATACCACCAAAGACCCTGATGTCATGGATGTTGATGCAGTAACCCTGCGAAAACTCACCCCTGCAGAACATGCTAAGTGCTTCAAAGATGGCCTTTGCTTCCGCTGCAGAAAACCTGGACACAATGCTACCCAGTGTCGTTCTCAGAGAACCTCTCAACCATCGACTCTGTGTCCCCAGAAAGTTCAAAACACTGAAACCACCATGACCAATGATGTTCCCCCATCAAAATCTACTATCGCCCCTCTCTCCGCACTAGAACAGTATGTCCAAACCTTGAAAACCCAAGGAAAAGACGAAACCAAAGTCCTTCAAACCCTGAAGCTCTGCTATGACGACCCAGTGGAGGAAGTAGCCGTAACCAATCTTGAAGCAGAGGATTTTTAAATTGGGAAGATGTTTCGATGTTCTCTTCCCATGATATCACCCATGTACTAGTAGCCTTGCCAAAACAAAGAACTCTCCACATTCCTATCAAACTCTGAGCTAGTACAAAAATCGTCGAAACCACCACTCTCATTGACTGCGGGGCAACTGGGAACTTCATCGACACCAGACTCCTTTGTGAAGCCAATTTCTCCCTCATTTGCCTTCTCAAACCTACCTTGGCAATAAACGTCGACAGAACCACCAATGCAAAAGGAACCATACGTTGGAAAGCCCATACTTCTTTCCAACACAACTCCTTCTCCGATGATATAGACCTCATGGTACTCAGCCTTGGGAAAAGACAGATCATTCTGGGAATGCCTTGGCTTTGAAAGTGGAATCCCCACATCAACTGGAATGCTCATATCCTCGAAATCCCTTGACTGCCGTCCCCAACATCTGATGATCCACACATCCCACAAAGATACCTCCTTCGGTGGCTTGGTCTAGAAGCCGACCGAAAGATATCACAATGCCTTCAAAAGCGAGAACTGTGGCACAATGGTGAAATGATCAACAAGATCACCATCTCCACCCAAATCGCTCAAACTGAGAAGCCAACAGAACAACCGGTTCCAAATTGGTGCCAAGACTTCGCTGATGTCTTCTCGGAAAAGATGCATACCAAGTTACCACCCCATAGACCCTTCGACCACACCATTGATCTCCTCCCTACGTTCACCCTGAAGATAGCTAAGATATACCCCTTAAACCCTGCCGAACTTTCTGCTTGCGAGGCATTCATCAAGGAACATTTAGCAACTGGACATATCATTCCCTCCAAATCCCCTCAAGCATCCCTGTTCTTTTTTGTACCCAAAAAAGACGGAACCCTTCGTCCTTGCCAAGATTATCGACACTTAAACCTTCATACCTGATGCTTCAGATATCCTTTACCACTCATCCCAGAACTCATCGATGACATGAAAGACGCCAACTTCTTTACCAAGTTCAACATCCAATGGGGATACAACAACATCTGGATTCGAGAAGAGGACCAATGGAAAGCTGCATTCATCACACCCCTCAGGCTATTCGAACCCACCGTCATGTTTTTTGGATTTTGCAACGCTCCAGCAACCTTCCAATCCTTCATGAATCACATCTTTGCAGACATGATTGCGGAACATTGGCTCAAAATCTACATGGACGATCTAGGCATCTGCACCCAAGGCACCCTCTCTCTTCACCATGAACGAACACGTCGCGTTCTCCTTCGCCTACGCAAACACAATCTATCCTTAAAAATCTCCAAATGCACCTTCGATGTCCCAACAATGGAGTATCTTGGGATGGTCATTGGACAGGGACAGATCGCAATGGACACAAAGAAACTCAATGCCATCCGTGACTGGAAACCCCCCACTTCTGTCAAAGCCATACAATCCTTCACTGGCTTTGCCAATTTCTATCACAAATTCATTCCCAATTTCTCCAACATTGTCGCTCCCCTGAATCTGTTAACCCGGAAAGATGAACCTTGGGCTTGGACTCCACTCCAACAGAAAGCATTTGATACCCTCAAATCCATTTTCTCCTCCGCCCCTGTCCTTTGGATCCCTGATATCTCACGACCCTTCTCCCTCATGACCGACGCTTCCCTTTTGGCTGCTGGCGCCATACTCATGCAAGATGACGCCAATGGCGACCCCCATCCCTGTGCCTACTTCTTGAAAACCTTCACTTCTGCGGAATGAAATTATGACATCTACAACTGGGAACTCCTCGCCATTATCCTCGCTCTTTCTGAATGGCGACATTACCTTCAGGGAACTCACCATCTGATCACTGTCATCATGGATCACAAAAATCTTTCCTATATCAAAGACCCTCGCAAGCTCTCTCATTGTCAGGCCCAATGGGCTTTGTTTCTCCAAGACTTTGACATTGTCTGGAAGGTGACACCTGGATCTAAGATGGCTCCTGCAGATGCTCTCTCTCGACGAGATCATCTAGATACTACCGCCGATAACGCAGATGCTTCCATTTGCCCAGATTCCATGGTCATCAACGCTCTTGACACTACTCTTGCCCACAAGATCTCTTCCTCCTCTGCCTCTGACCCTCTTGTATTATGCGCCATTGCCAGCCTCCAACAGGGTTCACCATTATTCCCCTGCTTGACCCTCGCTGATTGGACCCTCGACAATGGCCATCTCTATTTCAAAGGTCATATGTACATACCTCCCTCCGTCCTCTCGCCACTCCATTGTCTATGCCTTGCACTCCTCTCCTTCTACAGGTCACATGGGTTGTTTCTGCACCAAGGCTAGTGTCGAATGTGACTTCTGGTGGCCTGGGTTGTCCTCCTTTGTCAATGCTGTTGTCTCTGGTTGTGCTATCTGCCAACAGAACAAAGTTAATACTCACCCAACTCGCCCCCCTCTGGCTCCGATCCCCTCCACCTCCTCACTTCCTTTTCAACAACTCTCCATTGATCTCATCACCGATCTTCCCCTCTCTGCCGGCTCTGACTCTCTGATGGTCGTGGTCGACCACGGCCTTACAAAGGGGGTAATTCTATGCCCTTGTACTAAAACTATTGATGCTGCTGGAGTCGCCAAACTGTTCTTTGAACATGTTTACAAACGGTTCAGGTTATATGACTCTATCATCTCAGATAGAGGCCCTCAATTTGCCTCTGCTTTCGCTCTGGAACTGGCCAGACTCCTCAACTATGATATCCGCCTTTCCACTGCCTATCACCCTCAGACTGATGGCCAGACCGAACGAACTAATCAGGAAATTGAAACCTACCTTCATATCTTCTGTTCCAACAACCCCTGAAGATGGACAGAGTACATCACCACCGCTGAATTCCACCACAACTCCACTCCACACAGCTCTACCAAAGTCTCCCCTTTTTCCTTACTTCTCGGATACGAACCCTGGTCATACCCCCCCCTGGGAAAGACTTTTCTTCCCGCTCTTAAAAACCGACTCTCCCTACTTGAAGAAGCCCGAAAGGAAGCTCTTGCAGCACATGAAACCACCAGATGGATCATGACAGAACATTCCACCCAGAAATGCTCCCCCAAAGACCTGTTTGTGCTCCTCATGAGGTAGACCAATGAAATCCCAAAACTGAAGAAGTTGAGCGAGATTGGAGGGCAAATGCTTGCCTGTCATATCCTGTGCTATGAGTTCACCCCATACTCCACCTCTGACGTTTCCAGACCATTTCAGATCACTCCTGTCAAACTCCACCAATCACTATGTCTATCCTTGACATTTCACTCATCTGCACCTCTGGCATACTCCTGCACCTCCAGGCTTCAATCTGCCCTTTCTGTCTCCCCTGAATATGACTCCCTCTTTATGACTCTCCCCTTACTCATTTCTCTGACACCACCACTTCTAATCAGTCTAACCTGTGTCTCACTTAGAAGCACAGCTCCAGGCATTTGTACATCTGTCACAGCTCCGGACATTTGTGCATCCGTCACATCTCTGGACCTCTTGTACCTCTGTCACAGCTCTGGCTTACCTATCTCCATCCCTCATTAACTTAGTCACTCAGACCTGTCACCTCTGTATATAAACATGTAGAGTATAGTGTCATACTCTAGTTTGAATATCAACTTGAATACCCCACGAACCTCTGACCTCCTCAAATGAGTTAAACTTCCAACTCCTCCATCATTACCTTTGGCTCCCCCATCGTTAACTCTGTCCCTTGTCAAATACAAGGACATAGTTTGCACAAGGGTGCAGCGCTCTGATCTGAGTCGCTGAAGCCACAGTCCCTAACCCCTCCGGTCAAGTCTGCTGTGACCTCCACTCATGTCCACAGGACGTTCATCCTCAGACATCTCCATCTGTCCTCATCCACTTCTTGTCCACTACTGAACTTCATCCACCACATCTTTGTCCACCTCCGGATATCCTTGTCCATCTCCAGACTTGTCATTTGTCTCTGGACATCACCATCTGCTTCCAAACTTCATCATCCACTCCCGGACTTCATCATTTACCTTCGGACCTCGTCCCCTATTACTGGACTTGGTCAACCTCTAAGCGGACTTGCACTCTGATGCCAAAACAGAGCATAGGACCTCTGTTGTAATTATGGTTCTAACATTGCCAATAGCACTTGTGTTATGATATGCCCTTTTCTTTTCCTTTTCCTTGACTTAGCTAAGCTCTTTCATGGACTTATCTCTTTTCTTCTGTGATGACTCATCCCCATTACGCCGTACTCCATTTGCTTCATCATCACTTCCTTCCATCATATTCCATCATATTCTTTCATGCTTGGTCATCAGACTTCTATGCCTGCCCTTAACTCTCTCGTTCCAGTATATAGTCGCTACCTCCACCTCATGTATTTCCCTAAGCTTGACCTACTTTCTTCTACCTTGAATAGTAGTGCTTGCCCACTCCTTCATCGCTCCTCTTCAAGTGGACATCCCTTGAACCATTGAACTAAGTCCACAGTTGTTGGACTCTTCCCTCGAACCCTTGAACCGAGTCCACGGTAGTTGGACTAATCCTTTGAACCTAGAAGCTCGCCTTGCACAAACCATTGACACTTTGCACTACACCTCAAAAGTCTACTTCTGTCTCTATCCAAGGCAGTCATAACAACTTGTAGAACAGCATTTCTCTGTGCTTCTGAGAGGAGAAAGAGTCATTGACATAGATATAGAGGAGATGGATGAGATACTTCATAACAGTGATCCAGATGATAAGGAACATGAAGGCATGCCATATGTGCTGCAATGCATGGCCCCTGAAGACATTACATTACATTGATCTACATGGCATTTGGAGTCAATGAGATGACCTGCTTGATCTGCCACAGTGGATGCATTGGCATGCACCTGTAGGCTTTAGATACATCAGCCTCCCAGAGAATAAGGCTGAGATCAGGATGCTGCTCTTGAAGATAGTGAAGTGCATTGCCCAGATCCTGGACATTGTCAAGGGTGACACCTGTGACATATGTCCTCATGCGAAATCATGCTGTTGAGAGTGAACTGGCCAGCACTGTGGTCAGTGACAAGATGAAACTTGCTGCTTCCAGGCTTGGGCACAGCATGAATGGGCATGCTGTACATTCCTGGCAACAGATCCAGCCCAAAGGGCTCAGAGAAGCAATCAAGCTGGACCTCCTTCTCAATTTGCTCTCTGAGAAAGGCTGCCTTATCTGTGGACTTAGGATGCTGCCAAGATATCCCAAAGGGCCAAGGCACCAAGCACAAGCCAGAAGTTAAAAATCAGGATTACCTGAGTGGATGGACCAGCTGTTCACTGAGACATTGACATCCTGGGTGTGTCTTGGGGGGATTATGTGACTGCAAATATTTTGTTTTGCAGGTCAGAGAGTCACTAGTGTTAGAATATTCTAGCACAAGTGATGAAGTCACAATACCAATTGGCCCTGGTGATGCTCTGCTAAGGAAGGTAAATGGGAGATATACACCTCAGATTACTCTAGCAACCTTGAAGTTTCTGTCATGATCATGATTCAGGTATGTTTCTCATTGCCCCACCCATGTTAACATTTTGTTCACCTTGGAACAGATGGATCCCTCCCATCATCTGCTGCAAGAATGGCATAATGAGCCACTGCCATCTGTCATTCTAGGAGTCATGACTGAATTCTGGCTCAACCTGTTTCCTGTCATTCCCAGGCAGTTGCTAATTCCAGTAGACCCACTTAGTTGGCTCTCCATCACACCATTCAGGCAATAGTCAAATCTTACCTCACAAGCAATCCTAAAGCAAAAATAGCCTGGAGATCAGTGCCAAAGTACTAGGAATTCACAACATCACTTTGCTGTGCCTTCACCTTCTTTGACAAGCATGTGGGGAACTTGACAGTGGTAAGTATTTTTTCTGTCAAGCATTAGTAATATGTGACTTACCATCTGTCAATTGTGAGCTTCTCAGCCAGGCTCCATAGAGTGGACATTCTACACAATGTGATGATGAGCCAGATGAATTTTTCACTACCAAGGCTTTCTAGATCTGTCATTGAGGCCTTTGATCTAGACAGCACCAGGCATAACAATATTGCCTAGTTCATCCAAACTGCCTCTACTGATGTTGACCAGGCACTGGACCAAAATTCACACATGGGATATTGTGCAACCATGAGCAAGTAACAACCCTACATACTGTCGCTTGCTAGCTAAGACACCTCAACAGAGACCCTGCTTTGCATTGTAGAAGGAAAGATGCTGTCCTTGTCCACCTCCAAAAAAAAGGGATGCTATCAGGGCAAGAGCAAAGAGTAAATTGAGGATTCTGAGGTTGGGGAATGTCAGTATGGTGAATACTAATGAGCATACAACTCTCCTTATGTAAACCACAAGGGAAGAAAGCCCACTAGCACCAGCATAGGTATGTGAGGGAAGACTCACTAGTTCTCACTAAGCTTGGAGTAGAGGAAAAGGGTGCAAGTGGTTGTGAACAATAATAAATCCTAGAAAGGGTTAGAAGGCATTCTACTATACATAGGACAGCAGACCAGTATACATACATATATACTCTATACTTTAGGGCAAGCATAGAAGAAAAGAAGCTCTTTAGGGCAGGTGAGGGACATCAGGGAGTGTTCTGAGCCAATGGCATAAAAGAAGCTTATCTACCTCCTAATTACCAGTCAATAGTGAGTGGTAAGGCTACCTATCTGACTTATCATCTAATTATAATGAAAGGTCATAAATACAAGTGATAAGAGATATAAGTGAGTAGTCATCATCATGACATAATCTCTATGATATGGAGTCTAGACTGTGGAATGGAAGATTAGAAGTAGAAAGGCTAGACAACCAATTAGGTTGAATTTCAATACTTCTCCTCATGATGAAGAATACATAACCAAATTAATGGCACACTGGGTGCAATTATATACCAAATATCAGATAATCTAAAGTGCATTCTGTAGATCTTCTCTGGGTGAATTCACAGAAAATTGACTCATTCTGATGGTTGCAAAAGTGATATCTGGTCTTGTTCCAAGCATGGCAAAGAGAGCAGATCCAATGACTGATTGATATTGGGATTGAATCAATGGATCAACATTTGCTTTGTTTATCATTGGGTTATATCCAGTCATGAGAGGTGTTCATACTGGTTTCCCATTAGTCATACCAAAATGTTGGATGACCTTGTTGATGTACTTGATCTGGTCAAGCATAAGAATTTTGTGTTTTCAGTCATGGGTTATCCACATGCCAAGATATTCCTTAGGTTCTTCAAGATCTTGACATTCCCATTTCTCTATGAATTGATGCTTCTTTTGATCCTATGAAGATTACATCATCAACATAGATGATGATGATGATGATTTTGCCACCAATGAACTGATAGTAGACACTAGCATCTGAAACACATCATTTATAGCCTATCTTCAAAGGAGAATTGTGGAGCTTCTTATTCCACTGAAGTGAGGTCTGTTTGAGGCCATAGATGGATCTATAAAGATGATAGACTTTATCTTCCATTCCCTGCTGGACATATCCTTCTGATTGATCCATATAGATTTCCTGATCCAGCTTACTATATAAGAATGTGGTTTTAACATCAAGTGCCTTGATGTTGATGTTCCATCATTCATGGCAGCCAAGGCTAAGAGTAGCCTTACCATCTCAAACCTTGCAACAGGTAAGAAGGTTTCTTCAAAATCAACACCATAGATTTGAGTAAATCCTTTGGCAACAAAGCAGGCCTTCTTTCTGCCATTGCTTTTCTCAACAAAGACCCACTGACCTTGGACAGTCCTATGGTTCAGAGGTAGATCCACAAGTTTCCAGACTTGACAATCCTTCCTGAATTTCATTTCATCATCACAAGCCCAGCACCACTCCTCCTGTTTCTTAATAGAGAGTTTTAAGATGTCTTGATATTGCCACAGTACTTTATCAATACCATTAACTTGCAAGAAGATTGATGAACATATTTCCAGAGGTTTTATCATCAAGTTCTTCCACATCATCCTTTGATCCACCAACATCACTAGATCCTAGTTGATCAAGAGATTGTCTTTGTCAAAATGTGATCCTTCATGAATTATTTTTTCAACCAGCTTATCTCATTTAATCTCTAATAGAAATTCATCTCCATATGCAGAGTCTGGTTGAATCCTAGACTGTTTGTCTTTTATATCATCAAGGAGCTGTGGGAGGTGGTTTAAAAGGAGCTTTGGGTGGTGGAGGAATGTTTTGCTTAGAACACTGATATGGTTCCTATTGAGGTTTCTGATCATGCTGTCCCAGTTGATCCTAAAGATGAGGTGTCAGTCCTCTAGACAGTTGTGGAGAATCCTCGTTTTGATAATCATTTCCAGATGCTTATGGAATATAGGGTGGATCTGAATTGTCATCCAGGGGTCCATCTATCTCTCCATATTGATTGAGTTCATTTTGAGATT
The DNA here is from genome assembly GCA_038091315.1 of Porphyrellus cyaneotinctus. Classification (NCBI taxonomy): domain Eukaryota; kingdom Fungi; phylum Basidiomycota; class Agaricomycetes; order Boletales; family Boletaceae; genus Porphyrellus; species Porphyrellus cyaneotinctus. The sequence continues at coordinate 16,027 of JBBPOF010000392.1, read as the reverse complement.
GTCAGAAATCAAGTCTATCTGTTTCCTCTATGGGACAATAAGAGAAGAATCCTTCATCCAAGATGGCATTATGTGAGATCACCACATGATGTCTGATTCTACTCCAGAATTGATATCCTTTGGTACCTGGTTCATATGCAATGAAAGTCATTGGTTCAGCTTTAGCATCAAGTTTTGATGTTCTAATGTCCTTCAGAATGTGAATATAAGCTCAACATCCAAAAGTCTTTAGATGTGACACATCTGGTTTCTGACCATTCCACATGACTATAGGTGGTTTCTACTTTAGTCTCTTCATGGGTGTGTGATTGTGCAGATAAACTGCAGTCAAAACACTGTCTTGTCAAAACCCATTGCTCAAACATGCAAGATGTTACATATATTCAGCTTTATCAAGCAGTGTGTGGTTAAAATGTTGTGCTCAACCATTCTGCTGTGGTGTGTGTATGTTCAATACCTTTATTGGAGAGGAATCTCTGGAAATTGCCAGAAATATATTCCCCCCCTTGGTCCAAACATAGTGCTTGTAAAGGAACACCAGTCTGCCATTCTGCCCAGGTTAACCAGGTGTAGAACTGCTCAGCAGCATCAGGTTTAGAATGCAAGAACACAATACATCCATAAGATGAATAGTCATCCAGGAGGGTCATGATCCATTTGAAAGAGTTATGTAACAAGGGAAATTCACACAAGTTAGTGTGGACCAATCCCAGCAGACAAGTGGCACAATGCAGTGAAGGAAGGAAGGGAGTTTGAGCTATCTTTCCAAGGACATAGCCTTTGCAAAGGGGTAATGCAGAAGGCAGCTTGAGCTCTGCAATACTAGTGAGGTGGTGAAAAGCATTAGACAAGATGCAAGGGGAAGGGTGCCCCAGATGTCTATGCCATATCCAATAGCCTTCCTCAGTCATAATCCATATGGACTGGCAGAAGCCTTGTGGTATTAGGTGATACACTCTAAACCAATGAAGGCAATCTGGAGTATTGTGCAGTGCAGCAACAATTGCCAGAACCCCAGCCTTGTTCCAGAATGGAGTCTTGTCTGTGATCTCACAATGATAGCCCAGTTTGGTCAAGTCTAAAGCTGAAAACAGTGGTGAGAGACAAATGGAGCATACCACACATTAAATAGTCTGATGGTCCTCAGGCTTATCCTATTGTGATGGCAGAAGATGACAGTTCTTGGGCCAGTCATTTCCATTTCCTCCCCATTAGCAACACAACATCTGTGAGTGTGTGTGTCAAGGTAAATGAAGTCTGTCTGGAAAGGAGTGAGGTGATCAGTCGATTCCAAATCAACCATCCAATGGGTACCTCAAACATCATAGAAATAGAAAATGAACACCATATACAAGGAACCAATGGTACTTATCATGGTCATCTGTGTTACAAAAGTAATGGTTATTGGTTAATTGGACCTCATCCACTAATTGGTAGGTATAGGTCTCCTCCATTTTCCATTGACCATATCCAAGATCATCTTGCCATACAACTCAAGCAGTCTCAGTTGATTCCAAATAGAGACATCCACTAGGGCCTGGTAAACCAGTGACAATAATTTTGGTTCCTTTCAGCCTCCTACATCTCTTCAATGATCTATTACCTCCCACTAAGGTTGAAGTCATATTAGTGGGAGGCTAGATGAAAGAACAAGTTAGCAACAGGAAAGTCATCCACCTTCATACCTTCATACTACTGATCAACATTCTATTACAATTTTCCCCTCATTTGCCCCATCCATGTTACCCCTATCTACCCCACCCCCTATAGATGCCGACAACTTGCCCTTTCATTTTCCAGACTTCATTCAGTTTCCACCATTTCCTCTTTAGATGGCACATGGATCCAAACCTCCATTATGTCAATGTTCATCTCCTTTTCATCTAGGTCCATTCCGAAAGCAGTATAGTTCATTCCCTTGTGGTCATGGTGACACAACCTTGTTTCCTTTCTAACTTCTGGAGTTGCATCTATTCTCTTTTCATCATGGTCCTTTCCCTTTTTGTTGTGGATTACTTAACCATTCTCAATTCATCATGGACGGACAGCACCACTCCCAAAATGGAATCTCTCATTCCCATTTCATACTCCACTCCTCCATATATACCTCGCTGCATGTACAATATATAGTTCCCTATCTAGTTCTACCTGTAACAGAATAGTTTCTAGTACCACTTGGCCTCATCTGAGTGAGACCCATCTTCCACAGTTAGATATGTCTCCTGTGAGACCAATTCTCCATATTATAACATCTTCAGATATGAGATCACTGCTCGTCATTGTTTCCAGCAATGAGACCAGGATCCACTGGAGACTAGCCTCAGTGTTGACAAAAGAACTAGATCTCCTTCCATCCTTGCCATCATACAACAGGACACCCATCCATCACCATTTATTGAATTAACCTCAATGATCTCCTTGACAACCTATCCAACACCAACAAGGAAGCTTCCAGCTCTTTTTCTGGTACCCCTTCACCTTGTAGCAGATCTCCTTCTTCTTTATCCTCAAATAAGGAATTTCATCCAACTGAAGAATGAAGAACTGATTGGCCACAATATCTCACAGCTCTACCAAGCTTCTTCCAATATTCTAGCACATCCCTTCCAGAATCATTAGCTGTTGCCAGTACATCCTCATCTGCCACTCTCTGTGCTCACACCTCTCAAGGAGAGGTTGCTGTGTCTCTTCCTGAGTACCACCCTCTATCTTTGGCCCAGGCACTGAGGATGTCAATTACTGGCTCCTGGCTATGAAGGCCTATTTCACTATGAATATGGCCCATTACTCCAATGATGCCACCACCATTATCTTCCTCAACAAAATGAGCAAGGGGTGGGGCATAGCCTTCTCTGAGGGATGGCTCATGAGGCTTGCTGATGAGGACATCAACAAGTTGAATAAAATGCTGGAGAAGTTGCTGGAGGACTTCAAGTGCATTTTTGTTTCAAAGGACACCACTGCAAGGGCCTGAAAGGCCTTGCACAACATTCACATGGAGGGAAAGCCCTTCCAAGGTGACTTCCATGCATTCTGCTTAGCTTTTGAGCTTGAGGCAGGACAAAGTGGTGTCTTAGACCAGGATATCCTTAAAGACCTGGTCAAATGTACAGTGACAGAGTTGCTTGCATGGAATATGATGGCCTTGCTAGATGAACCCCCCATAGTCTCTAGATGGCTCAACAAAGCTGGTCAATTCTATGACACAGTAAGTAACTGGTTGAAATCCCTTTGGGGGAGAGGCCATATATTCCCTCCACTTCCTCCTCCTCTTTCTCTTGCTCACGTGATTCCATGGTCACTGTACAAGGCAGGTATAGAGTAGGTCTAGCTTGGGAGACAAGGGTGCCAGAGTGGCGACTTAAGTACTACTGAAACAGTTAAGGTCAGGCATAAGAAGCATAGCTGAGTAAGTGAAAGAAAGACCGGAATGTGATGGAAGGAAGCAATGATGAAGCAAATGGAATATAATGGAATGTGATGGAATGAGGATGAGTCATCATAAAAGAAAGAGATCAGTCTGAACAGAGCTTAGCTAAGTGAGAAGAAAGAAATAGAATCATAACAGTCTACTACCTTAGGATACTGTTAGCTGCAGAACTCAACTACAACACCCATAATATGGAACTATTTACCATTCACCAGTCTTTCAAGACTTGGCAACACTATTTAGAAGGCTCTGCATTCCTAGTTGACATCTTTACCAATCACAAATACCTTGAATACTTTGCTATGACCAAGCTCTTGACCTGCTACCAAGCCTGGTGGCTGGAGTTCCTCTCCAGATTCAATATGGTTGTCCACTTTCATCCTGGTCAACTTGGCACTAAGTCTGATGCTCTCACTAGATGCTGGAACATCTATCCCAAAGAGGGGGATAAGGACTATGCTTGTGTCAATCTGCACAACTTCTGACCAGTATTCACTCAAAAGCAGCTTGCTGCATCCCTATGGCCACTTATTTGACAGCTCCAGTCCTCCAGGCCAGCTCCATCTGTGATGTTGAAAACCTCCACAATGACATCCTCTCTACTCTTCCCTCAGATCCAGTGGCCTTTGTGCATATGCCTACCTCTTAGACATTTGACCCCTGCTGGTCTATCAATGCTAAAGGTTTTCTATATCTAGATAATTGCATTTATGTACCTAATGCTGATGACCTCCAACTCTGTGTCCTTCAGTTCAAGCATGGTCATCTGCTTTCCAGACATTTCAGACAAAACCATACTTTGGAGCTTATCCACCATAAATACACTTGGCCAGAAATCAGGACATTTGTTAAAGAATATATGTCCTCCTATACCTTTTGCATGCATGCTAAAGTTCCTTGGTACAAACCATACAGCTTGCTAAAACAACTCCCAGTCCCAGAATGCCCATGGAACTCTATTTTGATGGACTTCATTGAACAACTTCTGACTTCCTCTAGGTACTCCATCATCCTTATTGTTGTTAACTGCCTCTCTAAATGATTTATATATATTCATTCCAATGACAGACATAACATAGCTTCCCCATAGTTAGCTAAGTTGTTCTTGATGAATGAAAATGTTTCAGCTGTTGATTCTATCACATTCTCCACCCTCACTGGTTGGTTTACCTCCATCTCTAGAGTTCACACCAGAAAGGATAGTGATGATAGTAGAGGCAATGAGACATTCTTAGTCAGTGTTTTAGAAGTACAAAGGGAGTAATGTTATAATTTTCCCCTTTGTTCTTCCATCTATGATACTCCTATGACCCAACACTCTTATAGATGTCAACAATGCTCCTTTTTGTTTTTCAGACTTCTTTCAGTTTCCACTGTTTTCTCTTTAGACAACAAATAGAACTCCATTTCCATTTCTTTCCTCATTCACTCTTAATTCATTTCAAGCCCATTTCCAAACTAGTATGGTCCATCCCCTTTTGGTTGTGGTGACATGTCCATTTTTATTTCAGACTTCTAATGATGTTTCTATTCCCTTTATATGCTTGGTTACATTTCCACATCTCATTTCAATTCTCAACTATAAATAGTCATCTCCTAAATGGGATTACTTATTTCTAATTGTTTGTTTTCCATTTCCTATAAATATGGCACTGTATGTACAATAGTTCCTCATCTAGTTCTACCTGAATTAGGATAGTCTCTAGTCACCAGATGGACCCTTCTGTCTGAGACCAACTCCACAGTTTAATGTGTTATCTGTGAGATCCTCCTCTGTGTTGTTGCCATCCACAAGCACAAGATCTGCTGGATACTAGTCTCAGCATTAACACTTGTCACTCAGTCACTTAGTTACTGGCAACATTCATCAGCAATGCTGGAGCACTATGCCTTTTTAATGGGCTGGCATGGAATATTTCCAGGGTGCTTGGCTTGAGCCCTTGCCTGGCTTGAATTGAGCATTCCTGTGGTACATTAATAGCGCTGCAATACAAACCAACCAATCGCTTTTAATGTAGCTTGTCTGGGACTCCAACTCTCATGTCCCTGTACAATTGCTCTATTAGCCCAATGTTGCATCACTAAGGAAGAAGATGTAAACCTTCAATCCTAGCCCTTTCAAGCCAGCAGGCTTGATGACCAAAGAATTGTTGCTGGTGAGGCATGATATATTGTGAGGATTTTTATAGCTGTGACTAATACTTGGAGGAAATGCTGTCTGTTGTAGCTGAAATCTTATGATGTGGACAATATCTTTGCTCAGAAAGGAAAGATAACACATCTATTACCCCAAGGAGTCAAATTACAACTCTGATTAGATGGTTGTAGAAGGCAAACAAATATAAGCACTAAGTAAAATCCTATTTAAAAGTGATGATGAATAAAAGAGAAATAAATATTCAACAAGTGAAGATTATAAACAAAGAGACTACTTATATAATCTTTTACTTCCTCAGACCACTAGCTAAGAAATGACACATGCATGAATTACATTTTTTTTGTAGCCCACTTCTATATCTGTGTATATCTGCTGTGACCTATATCTATGAGAATGAGAAGGTGATGGTGAATGAGCAACCAGAATGGCAAATGAGAGCAAGGCAACAATGTCTGGGAACCACCATGTACTTTTGGCAGATTGAGAACATAGAATAACCATACACTGTCTTCAATGTGGCCAGAGGTTCTGTATGTGCACCACATCTAAATCATAGTTGTTGAGGACATTGCAATATGAGAAGGGGTGTGGTGGTCAGCACAGGGATGCCAATAGTGTCATCATCACTGTGGGTATGCAAGTCAGCAATATTAAACACTCTGGTATAGCTTTTCAATGCACTCTTAAGATGCCTGGCATGGTCACTCAATGCTTGCCTCTTATGAAATGACTATAACAAACTGTTCCTAATTTTGCTTAGAATTAGTAGCAGAAAATGTCTAAATCAATGAGCTTGATGAGCCCCAAGACAGTTTATCACATATTCAAAATTTGTTTTCTATTAACATGTGCAATATCATTCTCTACCAACTCCCTCCCTATCAAATGAGTTTCTCCAAAATTCTTTGAAGACCTTCTTACCCAAGATAGATATACTGTTGTATCTATGCATGCTCTATAAAATTTATTTCAAGAATTATTGTTGTTGATACACTAAAACAAGGCAAACTTTGAATAACATCTAGTATGCAGCAGGAAAAGTCTAGGCTAGGTATGCAATGTTTAATGCACTGCCATTTCTGCTGTAGTTGCAGTGAGAATGGATTGCATGTCTGATGCATAAAAAGTAAATAATATAAGCCAAGCAAACTATGAGGATGCCAAAACATTATCAGCCTTGTCTCTAGGAGTGTTTATTGAACATAAGACCCAGAATGAATGTTAGCTTTAGGAAGTTCAATGTTGCTGCCTACTTGTCCCTATTTTTCCAGCTTCCCACCATTTTGAGAGACATAATCTGCAATTATTTCAGACAGCCTTGCAATTCTGGGATCTTGTTGGCCTGCCACAACCCACTGTCCAACCTTTTAGTTTGCTGCAGGCATACTGTTGTTAAGTCATGAGTAATAGTTTGGTCAACACTATTCACCTACAGAATTTGTACAAACACCTCAGATGGCCTGGCCAAGAATATCTTTGCAAATGCAGGAGGTATGTCCTGTAATTAGTGTCGTTCTTTTGCAGTGAGATTTAAATACTGGTGAAATGTCATGAGCAGGGGTAAGAAAGCATAAGATACCTGAACTGCTTGCTCAATTGGATCACTCACCCTAAATAATTTATGTTTATTCTTCATCTTCAATGCCAGATATTCATGAAGGGCATTGGCAGCTTTGTTACATCTACCACCAAGCAAATCTAGGATGAGTATATATGTCCTGGAAAAAAATTTACTCAGAATGCTACTCTTGCTCCATATACAAAACATACTGAGTGGGCAATTCCCCAGCTGAAGAGGCCAATACATGCTGGTTGGGCATTAACAACATATATAGTGGATTGCAATAGTTGCTATAAGTGGTGGTTAGTGAGATGTGAGTCAGTAGTAAAAGGGACCAACTGGTCACAGATATGAATTACAATATATGCTTGGGAAAACAAGTTACACTTAGCTGTCCATTTACAGACACATTTATATCCATTTTTCAAGCTGTATTATACAATAAGATACAAAAACTGAGAATTAGCAATTACCTCATAAAGCTATATGAATGTTTTCCCTCCATAAGTAGAGCATAGAAATGGAGGCTAAATATATGAATTTAGCTTGCCATCATGAGGTTCATTTTCCTTAGATCAGCTAGCCAAAGGCTGGAATTTTAAGGACTTAAGAAGGGCATAGTGGAGCAAAGAAAAGGCCATACTTTAAGCCAACTATGATGAGAGAATCATTAAGAAGGTTGCCAGGGAAAAGCTATTGGATGTGCTTATCAGTGATGTCAATGTAACTACCCCCAACTGAAGTGTAGCTCAGAGAGCTGGGTGCTTTTAAAACAAATTATAACAAGAAAAAGATGAAACTCACTGCTTCTTGTACAGGTCCAATGTTAGAGACATGGTTGAAGTAGAAGAAGACAGGGACCCAGCACTGTTGCAACTATGTTAGCACTTTTCTAATTTAGGATGGAATACCTCTAAAGGAATTTGAGAGTCAAGATGATCAAGTCAAGAAGTTAATTGAAGACATCCTCATTCAGATGAATGCTATGAGTAGATGCCTTCTTGTGTCTCCAGGGCCTGCTGACTAAAGAGAGAGAAGATATCAGGCTCCTTTTATCAATATCAAAGAGAAGAAAATACTCACTCTTCACTGCATATGCTGAAGTCTATGTAGATCATGTTGTGGAATTCAGCCAAAAGTGCCTTGATATACCTTGTCCAGCTATTGTTGTCAAATCTCTACTGATGAGGGGGTAAAGATGCTTTGAGGCATTCTGTGAGCCCCAGCTTATAATACTTTGAGCTGTTTTTGGAGAGGGAACCAAAAAGAACCATGTTTGTTACTTTATTATCTAGTTCAACCATGCTGGGGGATGATGGTCTTGCATGTTTATCCTATTGACTGAACTGACTTTCCAACCTGTGTTGCACAGGGTGAATGGTCCAGTGGCTAACTGCCCTCACCTTTCCAGAAGTCAGCTTCTAGGGATAGGTTCATTTTCTGTAGGTGGAGGAATGCCAGCAGTAATACTGTAAGTTTTACAAGACTTATTCAATGGATTTCATAGTTAACCAGTTAATTGAAGAACAAGCACCCTTGTTTGTGATAGGGGTGGGCCAAGTGAGATGTGTCACAATATAGTGGCAGCTCTGAATATAATAACTATGAAACCCATTGAATATTATAAATATAGAGACATCAATGTAATCAGGTGCAAGGAGTATTACACTATGATGCACTTGTTAGTAATAAAAGGGCCTTACTACTGCATGCATTCTCATTAGGTGCTTATCCCCCACATTCCTTCCACCACTTTCTATGCCATAAAATTGAAAGGTGTCAGCAAAGTTCAAGAGTACTTCTCAGTCTGATCCACAATAGATACTGTTGAGAAGTTGTGTTGTCCTCAGAGGTCTGTGTCAAAGTACTCACCAGACAACAGTAAAAGGCAAGTGAGTGCCTTCCAAAGGCTGATTACCATCCACCTGTGCAACAGATGTCACAATGCTGCATGTTTTGGTGTTGTCAACAATGCCATGGAATACTTCTGCTCCAGTCCTTTATGAATTGTTAAGTGAACTAGCAAGGAGGAGTCTTGTAAAACTTACAGTATCACTGCTGGCATTCCTCCACCTACAGAAAATGAACCTATCCCTAGAAGCTAGCTTCTGGAAAGGTGAGGGCAGTTAGCCACTGGACCATTCACCCTGTGCAACACAGGTTGGAAAGTCAGTTCAGTCAATAGGATGAACATCCAAGACCATCATCCCCTAGCATGGTTGAACCAGATATCCTCTGCCTTGATTAGAAATCATATTGCAGGCTCATATGCTTCATGCCACCAAGGAGAAAGGTGTGAACCCAGATTGTATGGTATATCCTTGAAACATTGGCAGTTGTTGTTGAGGTAGAACACAACCAGGTTCTCAAACTGGACATCAAAGAAGCTGTTGAAGTCAAAGTGATTGATAAGACTCCAAATCCAAGTTTGAACAGGAGATGGCTATGGCATGATAATTTGCTCCAGAAAGGTCAGTTGGGAATTGCTCCAAGCTAGGGCACTTCTTGTAACGGAGTGAAACATGGATACATTTACATTGAGGTCAATAGAGTGACTCACAAAAGAGTGCACTGATGCCATTCCATAGCCAATCAAACTGGCTATGAATCAAGTACTTGTCAAAGACACCAAGCTCATCATCTCTGTTTTTTGACATGCAATGCTGCAAAAGCTCCTTAATAATAAGCCATTGAATGAGCATGTATTTCAAAAGATGGCAACCAGTGTTATTGATGGAATTCTGAATAAGGCTGGCAGGCTGCATTATAATGCAAGGTGGCCTCCCCAGTTTCCAGACCTAGGCCTTCTAGCTTGTCATCCAGTAAACAATGGTATAGCATAGCTGAATCCAAGCCAATACATACTGATGGGGAAAAGGAAGGTATCCTACAATGATTCTATCCTAGTTGAAGATCTCAATTTAGCATCATGCATATTTTCCTCTGTCCACATGGTCATACTCCCCCTTAGTCAGCAGACCATACCACAATATATCTCCCTCTCTCAACCCACACCTCAGACATCATAGATTAGGATCCAAAAGGCAGTGATTGGCAATCTATCAAGTTTGTGGTTACTTCTCCTGGATGGCATTTGTAATGCAATGTTTGACATCAAACTTCACCTTTGTTCAATGAATCAACCATCTGTGTTTGTGAACATTTACAATAACATCTAATTTAGACAGCCTCTCCACCAATGTTGTTTGCTCTGCTTCAGAAGTGCTAAAACAAGAAATGAAGGATGATGTGCTACTCTACATATAGGCTGCTAAATGGCAACCAGCATAGGCAGAGTTTTGAACACTGATTAGACAGCTAGCTCATAGGTCCCCACTCCTTTTTCAAGCAGAAAATGCTGTAAGTTTTCTATATTTTCACATTGCAGCCATGAAAGATGAGGTAGATGACTCACAATACCCTGATGATGAATATGCTCACTCCACTTTCTAAGTGATTACAGATTAGGAGCTTTCAAGATCAGATAGTGGGCATAAGATGTGGAGCTTGGTTGCTGCCTATTATGATGGCCTTCCAGACTAGTCTGAGCAAGTGCCAACTTGACTAAGTGAGGACCAGTGCAGAACCAAGGCAGAAGACTGCCATCACTGCCTATTCACTACTGCCTTGCAGCTTGTTCTGATTCTGGCAGAGGCTACACCATAGCATGCCCTTTTACTTCCTCACAACCCTAGATTCCATTTTCTGGATTGCAGCTTCAAAATAAACTCCTTTCAAAGTCCATGCCTCCTTCTCTCACTCCCTCACTTCTGCCTCTTTCCCCTAGCACAAGGATTCTTGTTGATATTATATTTTCTACTGCATTTTACAACTTGTTATTCTCAGTGAAGCTGTGTTGGGATATGGCCCTCTCATTTTCCTTGCTATGCAACCATAAATTACATCAAGATGGACCTCTCTTTAAGTTAGTGCCTTAATCTCCTTTGGAGCTGCATCACCTTCTGGCTTACCCTCTCTTGGAAATACACTAAACCTTTAGGGAATTTAGGTGAGTCTGGTCATAAAATATACATAGAGGTGGGACATTGCATTATCCTATGTGGGTGTTCCTTAGGAACACACACAGGGAGGCATTGATAAAGCACATCATGATAGTGCATGGTACCAGGAGCAAGACATCACTAGTGCCAAGGGGTTCATCTTAATGTAGCACTCAGAGCCAGGGACTTTCTTTTGCATCATCTGGGAGTATGTTATGCACTCTTGCATTCACTGGCCATCTAATCACCTATTCCTCTTCTAGAGAGTAAGATGGTGAAACCATCTAGAGATTGCAGTGGTGAGGCTCTTCCATCCACAGTGTCCAATACCACATTCAAGGATAGGCCTTGGATCCTTCTTGACCTGCCAGAACTTGGTGAAAAAAAAATCTTGTCTTCTAATAAGAAGGTTGAATTATGATTAGTATTTTTTTCAACAGTCTCCACCTGCCAGTAATATTGGGGTTGGAGAGGTGGAGGAGTCTACTGGCTGCTCATAACTTAGTTGGGTGGGAGGTGAGTGCAGTCTATGTTTCTTGACATTAGAGTGAAGCTTAGTACTATATATTCTCTGTTTCTTAGAACATTGGCTAGCAGAGGGATCACTTCTGGACAGCTCTAGTGTAGCTAGTCATAGTTTTGACAATTTCTCTAATCTAAAGGGCCCAAGTAAGAAGTCCTAATAATCTATGAAAGGAACAACTGAAAGATAATCCTTGCCAGGATTTCTTTGCCTAGAGAGTCCTATCCACAACACTGTGGCAGGAGAGAGATCTATTGATGATGTAAAGAGTGTAGCCATCTCCATAGGTCTGAGGTAGAAGTGAGGTCTTGGGGGGGATGAGGGCATAGGGAACAAGGAGAAACTTTTTGAGTGCACATTTGCCTGGTTGGAACTGCTATCCAGGATTTTTGGCATGGGAACTCAGAAGTCTGCATATTCCAAGGGAGCTATAGTGGCACCCAAGAAGACTTTGAATGCAAGGAAGTTCACTGCCCAGATCTCAGATGTAATTGTGGATGCATTTATAAGGAAGCTGACAGTGATTGTCCTGAGTGTAGAGAACTTGAAAAAATGACACCCATTAATATGCCATGTGGAGTGTTGTATATGGGCAGTCTCACAGGTACAATCTTACACAATCTGTCAGCCATTGGCTTAGCAAAAAAAAAGTCAAGCTTACAATTGGTGGAAGAGGAATCTCATCCCTCATTGCAGGTGAAGGCTCACATGTGGCTGGGACAACTGTTCTCTCAGACTACAGTTTAGACACCTTAGAGATTCTGCCTTTGTCCTTCACCAATAATCTGTTTGACTCATCCACATGGGTTACCAATGGCATTTGGCAGGATTCACTTTTTAGCTCACAAATGAGTGCAGATCAGCTGAGACATTTTGCAGAAAATGGGCCATCAGTCTGTGAAATGTAGCAGTTTGGCATAATATTAGGTCCACCCAAGAAACTGCACCTATTCATAACAATGCCACAATTCTATAACCCCAAAAACAAAAGAAGGCCATGTCCCAGGAGACAATTCCAAGGTTAAAGAAGAGGGTGCTACATAGTGAAGTTAATTATAGGTAAGACAAGTTCCTAATGGAGATCAATAAGGTCACTTGTGCAAGTCAGAATTAGAGTGAAGAATGGTCTGAATGTAATGTTTTATAGATGGTAGAGAAATCCAGGTGGATGTCCTTCTTTTCTAAGCCAACTAACTGATCATGTTTAAGCCTCTATTTAGTATCTCTATGGTGTGGCCTGGGAAGTCACAAAGCAAGGCAGTGGAGGCTACTCAGGGTGTTCTTTGCCTTTTACATCAGACCCCATATTGCCAGTGCCAGATGTTATCTAGTCCAAGGTGACCAAAATACAGTAGATGAAGGTTAGTGTGATACAGAGCAGCACTTCACACTGGATTGACAAAATATGTGCCAGAATTTGCCCCATTGACTCTACTCCAGTATCTTTAACACCCATGCAGCATGCCCCTTCACTGCTGGATTGCTTAGGTAGTTTCTTAATGTAGGCAAGCCAATCTAGGCTATGAAAGGCAGCCCATTTGGAATACACACAAAGTTAAACAAGTACATGCCCAGATTGTGGAGTATGTGCATCTTCTGTTTTGTGCAGGAGGAGTTGCTAGTACCTAATTACTTCCCCTCATGCAAATACAATGGCTCAAATAAGTGTCCCAATGTTGGTGCATTTTGGAAAGATGTGACATTTGCAAGAGAACCAAAATACATTAGCTCTAACCATTTCAGGGTCATCAATAGCCCTAACCATTGCGCTAAAAATGAGCTCTTAGTCATGTGATTTGGTTGCCATGGGATTGAGATATAACCATTTCAAAATGATATGTCATTAGGACACTTATTTGACCCTGATGTGATTAATCATTATTTAGTAAATAACATAATGTTCTGATGGATGCTGTGCTTCAACCCTGTCTCATTATGTCACTTACATAACCCTGAGTACTACATATAAAGAACAGAAATACCACCAAGCTAACCCTACTTCACTATGAAGCCCATTTCTATCTCTACTAGAGCCAATATCCTGTTTTCCTCTGAATCTGGCATTTCTGCTAGGAAAATATCCTCCCAAACTAGTTTGGGGAAGTTCACTGTGGCCAGGATTATCAAAGAAATTCATCCAGGCAAGGAAAACATCAAATTAGACCCTCCTTCCAAGCTTTCCCCTATTAATAGAAGGAGAATTGTCTCTAGTATCATCTCTGGCAAGGTTGAAAATGCTGTTCAGGCAACCCATCTCATCAGTTCTACCCTCTCCCCACCTGTCTCTTCCCAAACTGTTTGCAATGTGCTAGAGTCTGTATCTCTAAAGGCTGTAGTCAAGAAAAAGAAACCACTCTTGTCTGTTGAACATAGGAAACACAGGCTGGCCTTTGCTCTCAAGCACCAACACTGTACTGTGGAGGACTGGACTAGGGTAATTTGATCAGATGGAAGGAAGTATGTGTGGAAAGTGGCAGAAAAACCTTTGCAGGACAAGCAGGTACAGGGGACAGTAAAGTTTGGAGGAGGTTCCTTGATAGTTTGGGGGTGCATGGGCTGGAATAGAGTAGGAATCCTTGCAGAGGTGGAAGGGAGGATCAATGCTGAGCAGTATGTCTCCATTTTGGAGGATAATCTGCTTCCTACTATGGAAAATTCTGGAATCCTGGAGAAAAGCATTATCTTTCAACAAGATAATGACCCAAAGCACACCTCCTCAAGGTATCAAGGTTCTTGATTGGCCAGCACAATCTCCAGACCTTAGTCAATTGAACATCTCTGGCAAATTCTCAAAAAGAAGCTCAACAGCTATGCAACACCACCAAAAGGGGTTTGGAAGCTTTGGGAGGGGATTGATGTGGAATGGGGAAAGATAGAGGTTGAGGAATGTCAAAGATTAATAGAAAGCATGCCTAGAAGACTAGAGGCAGTGATAAAGGCAAAGGGAGGGCATACAAAGTACTAAAATTGTGGAATAGAAATGTTGGTCAAATAAGTGTCCCAATGACATGTCATTTTAAAATGGTTATATCTCAATCCCATGACAACCAAATCACATGACTAAGAGCTCATTTTTAGCGCAATGGTTAGGGCTATTGATGACCCTGAAATGGTTAGAACTAATGTATTTTGGTTCTCTTGCAAATGTCACATCTTCTCAAAATGCACCAATATTAGGACACTTATTTGAGCCACTGTACATGTGGGAATAATCTCAGGGGAATTATTCATCCTTCAGATGGTCATTTACATTCACCCAATTCAAATACTGCTATAGCTGTGGAGCTCTACAAGACCAGTAGAAAAATTAGGAGTGCTCTACATTCCATACAAACTTGATGTTCAGAAAATGCAGCTACAACCACATCCTATTTGGAACCACATTCTGTATCTGGAAGTGTCCAAACCTAAGAATGGAAATGGCCAGGATCTGAATATTGCCCAATCAAAAATCTGCAAGTGGCACAGATGTCATACCCATTATTCTGAATGAAGAAGTCCTGTGAGCTTTGATAGCAATTTGGTATATTGCATGCACTGAATAGGACCCCCAGGACTGCATAAGGGGTTAATGCTTCCCTATCTGCCTTGCATGAATGATATCTAAAGCACACTCCTTTAATATGACAACAATCATATTCACCTCCAATAGCAATAGGTCTTGGCTGATGATGAGTACAATGGTTTCCCAGATTTCAGCCATCTTGTTGATGCTGATGCACTTGATTACCTGACTCAATATGTTCTTGATCTGTGTTGGAAGAGTGGATGCACTAGTGAATGCCAGCACAAAGTCAAATTTATCTCTGCAAATCTCATGAGTACACTAGATGGGAGGAGAAAACCAACAACAGTCTGATTGTGTATTTTTCCACAAGAGACCACACATCATGGTTTGTGAGCAGGTCATGAGGAACAGCTCCTTTGATGCATGGGTCATCACTACCTCAAGATCCACACCATCAAACTTCATGATGACTTCAAACAGCAGAATATGCTTGCTTGCTGCAGTTTGTAGAAATCCTGTTGTGGTGTCTGAATGGATGTCAATTATATTGAATGTATTTGAAGGGCAATGGGACTGAATGGAGTGATTAATGAAGTCAACATCTTTCACCATCTGCATTGTTGACTGTTTCTCTTTATTTACTCTTAATTTGGCCTTCAGAGAGCAAAGCTGGGATACAAAATGCAGTGCCAGTGACTTCTTGAGCAACTGGTCAGGACGCCCTTGAAGAATGAACATAGCCAAGACTATTGGCCACATCATCTTTGCCCATTTCCTGCCACCACAGCCAATGAAGTTGTACTCCAGTAGTTATAACTCACTGATAGGCAGTAATCTGCGCTGTTC